>JAJEJO010000155.1:14881-49863 GCA_020662805.1 Glaucomys volans | reverse complement strand
ATGTTGAATGTGATTATAACTGGTGGAATCTAAGTGCAATATATTCTTTTATTGGGATGACAATTTTAATTTTAAAAGAACATCAGAATTTGTGATTGACCTGCAAAATCAAATTAGTAGAAAAATACTTTTCAATAACTTTTACAACGTCATTCCAATATGGGTCAGTTACAGAATACTAGTGTTCCTGTTATTAACTGTCTTGCTTAAAAGAAAATACTACCGAAGAAGTATGATAAGTTCAAATAATTCAAAAGATGAATAATTTCTTTTCCCCTGTCCCTTTTTCTCTGTTCTGTGATAACTGACTGGAGACTCACATATGAGCACATCAGGTTTCAAAAAAACATATGCCTTTACCTTCAATTTCTCCTCATTTTCTTATTATCCTTGAGAGGTAAAACCAAGTAAATTAAAATAAGTTGGAAAAAAAAGTTTCTTAATCTTTGAGATTAAATTTAAAGCGCCATCAAGAAAAGGGTTACTGGGAGAATTAGAAAATGTATTTAAATACAGAGTATAGTGTCCAGGTATATAAGAGGCACGAAATAAATATTAGCTGTTCCTTCTTAACATAATCCCCAGAGCAACCAATGGTTACCCCCACTGTCTAAAGAAAATTTGTCCTTAAAAACCATCCTGATAATACCCAGGTTATCTTCTTATTACCAAAGTAGAAATGAGTATCCAGATGCAAATGAGTGACTTTACATTTCAACAAAACAAGCACAGTGTTAAATTACCTCTAAAAGCAGCTTTCCAAAAGTTTTCCTTTCCAGGGCATACTTGGTAGCTTCATCCAAAGCTCTTTGCCCTAATCCAACAGCACCAGCTGCTACCTAGTATTTTAACAGTTTATAAAGCAAAAGTTAATGTTGTCTTTAAAACACAATATATGGCTACCTGCCTAAGATTCTAAATTAAGGATTATGCAAAGAGAAAAATGACCTATAGCTTAAGGAAGTTGGAGAATGAGGGTTGAGGAGAGACAGGTTTACATTATTGATGAATTAAAGGTAGTGGCAAGGGCTGGGGATGTACCTTAGCCTGCAAAAGGCCCTAGATTTGATCCCCAGTACCAACCCTCCCTGCCAAAAGGGTTAATGGTAGGCATTTGTAAGGCACAAGATCCTAACCCAGAAGACAGACATTCTCTGTTTGAAAAGGGAAACCTTCTGAGGGGAAATATTCTTAATGGGTAAAGGAATAAGAAATGAGTACGTAATCAACAAAAATGACCAAGTATGTGGAGTGCCTCTTTGTAAATCTACTGAAACTACATTAATTTTGCATCTGCTAAAATAATATCTATGATTAGCAAAAAAAGCTGAAGAATTACATAAGATAAAATTAACATTTCCCTTTCACTTTTACTGAAATAAAGATATTTAACAACACACCAAGTTTTGTAATCCTAGTGGCTCGGGATGCTGAGGCAGGAGGATCCAGAGTTTAAAGCCAGTCTCAGCAGATTAGCAAGGCCCTAAGAAACTCAGGGAGACCCTGTCTCTAAATAAAACATAAAAAAGGGCTAGGGATGTGGCTCAGTGGTTAAGTGCCCCTGGGTTCAATCCCCAATACGAAAAACAAAAAAACAAAAAACAAAAACCCCAAAGCCCACCAAGCATACAATGTTAAAATAAAACTTATTTAATGTAATAAGGGATTCTATAAACATATCAACTCATATTACTTACTGTTGGTCTGGTTCTATCGAAAGCTCCCATTGCAATTTTGAAACCAGCTCCCTCACCAATTAAAACGTTTTCTTTAGGCACTTTCACATCTTCAAAGACAATTCCTCTTGTATCTGAACATCGTTGGCCCATGTTTATCTCCTAACAGGAAAATTGTCATCTTTTAACATTTATGATTTATATCAGTCTCAGCTTCAACCATTGTTGGATGCCTTGATCCAATTATCTAAAGCAGGGGCAACACACTATGGCCTTAATGCTGATTTTGTAAATAAAGCTTTATTGGAATACAAACACACCTGCCTGTTTATATATTTTTCATGGCTACTTTCTTATTACAATGGCAGAATTGAGAAGTTGCAACAGAGACCATGGGGCCCACAATTTAGACCTTTATGAAAACCCTTGTGTTTGCCAAACCCCAGTCGAATTGATATTTCATAAACTTTGAAACCAACACTTGTCTAAAGTTGTACAAATTGATTAACTTTGTATATATCTGAAAGCTATCTTTTTTATCATGAGTTTGAGGAAAAACATTTAGCAAACAAAATCTGATTAGGGCCTTTAATCTTGGCTTAACTTAGCAATGTAATTTACTAAGTAAAAACTGGATTTTGTTTTCTCCTCTTTCTTACAATTAGATTTAGCAGAGGTAAGAGGACTGCAAGTTCAAGGCCAGACTCAGCAACCTGTTTCAAAGTTAAAAAATTAAACATAGTAAGGATGTAGCTCAGTAGTAGAGTGCCCAGTACAAGAAAAGAAAAATCAGGTTTACTGAAGTCGAATTTACATACAGAAAAATTTTAGGTAGTTTCCCCTTATCTGAAGAAAGTATGCTCCAAGATTCCCAGTGGATGCCTGAAACTGAATTGTACCAAATCTTTCATATACTGTTTATATATGTGTATATTTATAAATTTTATCATATGTACATATATAGGATCACATATGTATATATGATATATATCATATATATGATAGTTTAATTAGGCACAGTAAAAGGTTAACAATAGTAACAAAATAGAGCAATTATAACAATATACCATAATAAAAGTTATTAAACTTATGATGGTTTTATTTCTGTAATTTTTCATGGAATATTTTCAGATCATCGTTGACCACGAGTAACTGAAACCATGAAGAACAACTGCAGATAAAGAGGGGAATACTGTATACATTTATAATACTTTTTGACAAATGTATGTATGCATAACCAACGTCACAATCAAGATACAGCATATTTCAGCACCCCAAAAAGTTACATTATTCACCTTTACAGTAAATTCTCTTATTCTATTTCTATCCCTGATCTGATCTCCTCCCCATATAGCTTTTCCTTTTCCGGAATGTCATCTAAGTGGACTAAAAAGGCCAGCCTTCTGTGTCTGACTTTTCACTTGGCATAGTGCTTTTGAGATTCATTCTTGTTTCTGTACTATCAATAACTCATTTCTTTTGTGGCTGAGTAGTATTCTACTATATGGATATACCATGTATTTATTATGCACCAGGTGATGGTCCTTTTCCTCTAAATTTTATTTTTATTATTCTTTCTTCTTTTTTCCATATTTTTTATGGAATTTGTTGTATCATATTTGTATATGCACACAATATAATTTAGTCAATATTATTCTGCAGTATTTCCCCTTTTCTTTCCCCTTTTCCTGCCTACCCCGTCCCCTTTCTCTACTCTACTTATCTCCCTTCAGTTTTCTTGAGATCTACCCCTGACACCTTTCTGACCTCTTTTCCTTTCTAGCTTCCACATATGAGAAAACACATATGACCTTTGACTTTCTGAGTTTAGCTTATTTTACTTAACATAATGTTCTTAATTTCCATCCATATTTCTGCAAAGTGACACAATTTCATTCTTCCTTATGGTTGAATAAAACTCCATTTGGACTACATACCATTTTCTTTATCCATTTATCCACTGAAGAACACCTAGGCTGATTCCACAGTTGGGCTATTTGAATTGTGCTGCTATAAATGCAGGTATGCATGTATCACTGTAGCATGACTTTAATTCTATAGGATAAACACTAAGGAGTGGTATAGCTGGGTTATACAGTGGTTCCGTGCCACCATGTAGTCTTTTGAGAAACCTCCATACTGATTGCCATTGTGGTTGTACTACTTTACAATCCCAACAGTTAAAATTAAAAGTGTTCCTTTTTCTCTACATCCTCTCCAGCATTCATTGTTTGTATTCCTGATGGCTGTCATTCTGACTGGAGTGAGATGAAATGTCAGTGCAGTTTTGACTAGCATTTTCCAAATTCCTAATGATGTTGAACCTTTCTTCATGTATTTATTGGCCATTTGTATGTCTTCTTCTGAGAAGTGTTTAGTTCATTTGCCCATTTATTAGCTGGAATTTTGTTGTTGTTAATTTTTTTAGTTCTTTATATATTCTGGATATTAATTCACCATCAGAAGAGTAGCTAGCAAAGATTTTTTTCCCTCATTCTGTAAGTTCTCTCTTGACATTCATGTTTCCTTTGCTGTGCAGATTTTTAATTTGATGTCCTCTCCTTTATTAACTCTTGGCATTATTTCATGAACTTTAGGGGTCCTACTGAGAAATTTGTTGCCTGCACCTATATGTCAGAGATGTATAGTTTCTGGTCTAATTTTCAGGAGATGCATTGTTTCTAGTCTAATTTCTAGGTTATCGATCCCTTTTGAGTTGACCTGTATAGGGTGAGAGAGAAAGATCTATTCTCTTTCTTTTATATATGGATAACTAGTTTCACCAGCACCTTCTGTTAAAAGAGCTGTGTTCTCTCCAATGTATGTTTTTGGCATCTTTATCAAGGATCAGATAACTATCTGTGTGGGATTGGGCCTATATTTCTTATTCTGTACCACTGGCCTATGTGTCTGTTTTCTGTACCACTGGCCTATGTGTCTGTTTTTATGCCAGTACTATGCAGTTTTTGTTACCATAGCTCAGTAGTATAATTTGAAGTCAGGTATTGTATGCCTCCAGCATTGCTGCTTTTTTTTGGCCTAGAATTGCTTTGGCTATTCTGGGTCTTTTGTTCTTCAAAATGAATTTTTGGACTATTTTTCCCTAGTTGTGTGAAGAATGGCATTGGTATTTTGATGGGGATTGAGGGATTGCATTGAACCTGAATATTGCTTTTGGTAGTATGGTCATTTTGACAATATTATTTCTGTCTGTGAACCTGGGAGATCTTTCCATATTCCTGTGTCTTCTTCAGTTTTCTCTGGCTAGAATTTCTGGTACTATATTGAATAGGAGTGGTAAGAGTTAACATCCCTGTCTTAGACTAGATTTTCAAGGAAATGTTTTTAATTTTTCCCTACTCATTATGATGTTGATTTTGAGTTTGTCCTCTATAACCTTTATGATGATGTTTCCTCCCAATTTTAGCAATCAGTAATAAACCAGCCCAAACATTTGTGCATAGGACTTTGTTTTCATTTCTCTCACATAAATACCTAGAAGTACTGGGTTATGTGGTATATATTTAAATTTATAAGAAATTGCTAAACTACATATTTGTTCAACTTTTTGCTTTGAAAAATTTCAAACCAATAGAAGAGTTGTACAAGTAGTATAATAAGTACTTATATACCCTTTACTTAGATTCACCAATTGTTGACATTTTGACACATTTACTTTCTTTCACTATGTATACGACTATTAGCATCATCCTGAATTATTTGAGAGCAAACTGCGGACAATGACTCTCCTCCTTAAGGAAAAATAGTTTAATCTTGTTTTAATAAGTAGGACGAGAAATGGGAAATATAAAGCTATAAGCTTATCCTTTAATTTGCTTGTTTAAATATTAATAATATTCTTCTAGGTTTTAATAAATGGTGACAATGTATAGTTTGAAGAAAGCAACATCCCTTTTTGCTTTTATAAATTAATAAACTCTAGTACCTTAGAGGACCATTCAGGTATAATGAAAAAACATTATTTATAAAACACTGTTTAACCTGTTTCCCAGAGTCACCTTCAAGCCCCACATTTAAAATTAAAATGCTTCCTAGGTTTAACTCAAACTACGCAATTTTTAAAACACGAAACATTTTGAAAACATCAAATTTTTCAAATGGCAATTTGAAGAGGCTTAAATATATACAATATTAATTATCTGTTCCCCCTCACTAGAAAGTGAGTTCCCCAAAGGCAGGAATTTTGTCTGTTTTAATAAATGCACTATCCCTAATACCTAGAATGGTGCCTATTACCTAGTATGTACTCAATAATAATATTTATTGAATTAGAGATGCTTTAAGTGAGAAAATTGAATAAAAAGATAATGACATTAGAAATAGCAAGATAAGCTGGGCGCGGTGGCGCGCGCCTATAATCCCAGCACTTGGGAGGCTGAGGCAGGAGAATCGAGAGTTCAAAGCCAGCCTCAGCAACTTAGCAAGGCCCTAAGCAACTCAGTGAGACCCTGTCTCTAAATAAAATACAAAAAATAGGGCTGGGGATGTGGCTCAGTGGTGGAGTGCCTCTGGGTTCAATCCTCAGTCCCTCCCCCCCAAAAAAAAAATAGCAAGATAAAATCAGAAGTGGATTTATTACTGAAAAAAGACGTAACTTGGTAGGTGTTTCACACTTGGGCCCTGAGCTTGCTAGCAACTATCCCTAAGAGGAAAATATGACCCGTTACACAAATTAAATTCAATTTATTGGAAGAAACACAACATCCTTAGTACTTATATTTTGTTATATAAACAATATCACTGGGTGTATTTATAATGTGCAGTCAACCTTTAATGTCTTCTCTTTAAAAATAGAGCAGAATAAAGTGTCAGAAACTGCAGTGGACAGTTCCTAGAAGACCTTATTACTGATCTCAATTCAGTCTCTTAAGTTTGTGACCTTAAATAAATCATTAACTTGGATCTCAATATCAATATTCAGTGAAGAGACTGAAATAAAAAACACATAGGGTACCTTCCGCCTTTAAATTTCCATGAGTTAAAAGAGAAGTTTATATACTTCTATTTTAAAGAAGTTTGGATACAACAGAAGAGATTCTTTTTTTATTGCAGTGCTAGGGATTGGACCCTAGGTGCTCTACCACTGAGCTACATCCCCTTTCCATTTGATTTTGAAACATGATCTCTATAAATTGCCCAGGCTTATCTCCAACTCCTGCTTCAGCCTCCTGAATAGCTGGGATTACAGGCATGCACCACAACATCAAAGAGATTCTGATGGCTTTTAAAAATAAAACAGGATTCTATACATTTAAAAGACTGGTTTAGAATTTTTTTTAAAATCAATCAATCCAAATTAGTTTCTCCAGTTCAAGCTATGCGGACCTACTTTAATATCTGACTAGATAATCTACACTTTTCCCCATCTGGGAAGAAAATATGTTCATGTAACCTCCAGTAATTCATAATTAATTTCCACAATTCCTCCTTTGCCATAGGTACAGATAATTTCTAGTTATAGGTTTTTTTTTTTCCTGCCACCATCAGAGCCATTGGCATTTATCAGCTCTCTCAAATGTCCCAAAACAAGCTTCATCAAAGGCTCAGAATTAGATTTTTAAACCATGCTTTGTGAGCTCCCACTAGGACTACTTTAATGATTACATTTCTTTTGATTTGTCAAGTTTTAAACTCTTTTAAGTGCTAAATTATCTCCACACATTCAGATTACAACCTTTCTCAAATACTATTTAAATAAAACTTTCTTGCCATTTCACATTGGCACTTTGCCATTCTCACATTCTCTCAGGCACAGATGGTTCTCTCAATGTTGTATAATCTTTAGTTATCCATTTATGTCACATTAACACATGAAATGGGCACAATGTCACTTATCATACCAAAAGCTTATGGTAAGGTTCTAAGAGGAAAAAGAGTGGGGAAGTTCTTTGAAATATAAACGATAGTGTGATTTCTGTTTCATTACACCTTACAACTGTTATTAGTATTCTCCATAGGTTGGTATTATGAATAGGCAATCTTTCAAAATAACTTTAACTATTCTCGATTCAAAGCCTTCAGCAACACATAAACTATTTCACATGCTATCATCAAAACACAGTTTTATTTTTATATTTTAATTAAAGGAAACAAATCGTAATTTTGATAATTATAGTTAAAATAATATTTGAAATCTTTTTCACTGATAAATATACATTTTACCTTTTTTCCAATCTGTACTCCTGGGGTATCTGCTTCCACAATAAATCCAGTGAAGGCTTTACTAGCAGGAGTTTTAGGATCTGAGTCAGATCGTGCCAATAAAAAATACCTAATATAAATATACACAATAATAGTGAAAATGATATTAATTAATAACACATAGTGAATACTATCTCAATCCTTGACTGTCCCAATTATTATTACTCACAGCTTACTATAAAAAATGAAGAATCAGATAAGATACAAAATGTGCACAAGTTACATTTCTACTATGTGGCAGAATTAGTATTTCAACCTAGGTTTACTTCTTAACTAATATAGTACTTAATTTTTTTTTGTATAAGTTAAAATTCCTTGTATAAAGATAATATAATATGAAATGGGCTGGGGATATAGCTCAGTTGGTAGAGTGCTTGCTTTTGCAAGTTGGTCCTGAGTTCAATCCCCAACAAAAAAAAAAAAAAAAATAGATAATGTAATATGAAAAAGAAAAGTATATGTAGGCTGGAGTTGGCATTTTTTCCCCTCCTGCAAACCAATATTTTTTTCTTTTGTAGTATTAAGATTAAATCCAGGGGCACTCTACCAATGAACTACATTCCCAGTCCTTTTGTGTGTTTTGTGTTTTTGTACCAAGGATTGAACCCAGGGGCACTTAATCACTGAGACACATTCCAGTCCCTTTTATTTTGAGAAAGGGTCTTGCTAAGTTGCTTAGGGCCTT
Source organism: Glaucomys volans (assembly GCA_020662805.1). NCBI lineage: Eukaryota > Metazoa > Chordata > Mammalia > Rodentia > Sciuridae > Glaucomys > Glaucomys volans. Next base: position 41,280 of record JAJEJO010000155.1, on the reverse strand, counting down.
GCTAAATTGCTGAGGCTGGCCTTGAACTTGCAATCTTCCTGCCTTAGGCTTCTGAGTCTCTGAGATTATAGGCATGTGCCATTGCACCCAGGCTGCAAACCAATTTTATTCTTTAAGGAACAAGCTATCTGGAAAAAGGAGGACAAAGAGAGTTACCTATGAAGAGAAATAATATATCTTGACTATTATGTTCTATATTCTGACTACTACTGTCCCTTTTATGTAGCAAAGTCAGTATATTTATCATAGTTAAATGATATTTTCTGGTTCCTCCCTCCAGGATTTTGCTCAGAAAATTTTTAAATATAGCATGAGAGGAACAATGCAAAATATTCGAAATGTTGCATAGACATGAGAATTTTTCTAAAATTTTTTTTAAAAGTTAGTCTTGATGGTGCACACCTATAAATCCAGCAACCCAGGAAGATAAGGAAGGAGGATTGCAAGTTTGTAGCTAGCTTCAGCAATTTATCAAGACCCTGTCTCAGAAGGAAGAAAATAATAAAAAGTAAAAAAAAAAAGGACAGGGAAGAGTTGTGGTAGACTGTGTGTTTGGCATGTATAAGACCCTGGGTTCAATCACAGGCAGCACCAAAAAACAAAACACAAGGGCATATTCCTCCTTAAATAACAAATGTATTTCCTGTGCTTTGAACTAATAAACTACCTTGACTCTATAGCTTTATTTAATAGAAAAAATTTTTCAATTTTTTATTTTGGTTTACCTAATTTGTATGTGAAAACTTGTAGTCAGTTCTTAAAGCTGGATATTTCAAATTATGTTATTAGATTTCTCTCAACTTATTAAATTTTAATTGTTACTTTTTAATTTTTGGTACCAGGGATTGAACCCAAGAGAACCACAGAGCGACATCCCCAGCCTGTTTTTTTTTTGTTTTGTTTTTGTTCTTGAGACAGGGTCTTGCTAAATTGCTGAGGCTGGTTTCAACTTGTGATCCTCCTGTCTCAGTCTCCTGAGTTGCTGGGATTACAGGCACTCACCACCACCCCCTGCTAATAGTTACTTTTTTATGACTTGCTGATATTGGGATGCTTAACGATAAAGTTATACCACTTTACTACAATGGATATATTTAGGATACTCAAAAGGGGCTGCCATATATTTAAAATAAATAATAACTTCCTAGTAGACTCATTCCCAGGAATGACTGTTTTTATTTATTTATTTGGGGTGGTGCTGGGGATTGAACTCAAGTTCTTAGGTATGCTAAGCAGTGCGGTACCACCACTGAACTAAACACCGAGACCCCCAGGAATAATTCTTTACTTGCTAGAAAGTTGTACTGCATATCACACAAATATACCGAATCAAAATTTTTTTCAGACTGGAGATATCAGTCAGTTAGTACATTATCACAATTACTAAATTATTATTATGCTTCTTCTTCTTCTTTGGTACTGGGGATTGAATCAAGAGGTGCTTTACCCAGCCATATCCCCAGTGCTTTTTATTTTTGAGACAGGGTCTCACTAAGTTACTGAGGATCTTGCTAAGTTGCTGAGGCTGGTCTTCAACTTGTGATCCTCCTGCCTCGGTCTACTGAATCATTGATCATTGAGATTATAGGTGTGCACTATCTCACCCTGCCTACAATATTTGTTCTAAAAATTCCCTATTTATATACTTGTAGTGATGGGCAAATACATACCAAACACATATTAGATAGCACTGTTGGAAAGCTTGTTCTTCTGTTGAGTTAAACTCTACATTTTTCTGACTCTCATTCATTAATTCTTTCTTTGATTTTTACAGTGCTGGGGATTGAACCCAGGGGCATTCTACTACTGAGTTACATCCCTACTCCTTTTTATTTTTAGTTTTGAGCGATGGTGTCACTAAACTGTCCAGGCTGGCCTCAACTTATGATCTTCCTGCCTCAACCTCCTGAGAGGTTGGGATTACAGGCATGTACCACCACACCTGGTCCATTAATTCTAAACTGGCTTCCTGAAGTAAACACACAAGCCTACTAGTCTTTCTATATAATATTATTTCAAAAATTTCAAGATTATTCCAAAATAACCAAACCTAAGTGCTTTACTTTTCACAACACATCTTACAGTTTCCTCCTAACACAAGACACTTACCTGCTTCTGGATTTAATCTATTTTTTAAAATATATGTCTTACTCTTGTTTGATGCTATATCTCTATTACTTCAGCTTAAAATTACATTAGCTCCCCCTCTACACCTGGTGCTAGGGATTAAACTCAGGGCTGCACATATGCTAGGCAAGTGCTCTAACCACTGAGTGTACCCCCAGCCATACATTTGGTTTTTAAAGGCTGATATATTGTTTAATCCCACTAAATTTATAGTTATTTATTAGACTTTACTCTTCTTATTTTTTAACAAATAATCAAGTATTTTTTGACACTTTATATTAAAACAAAAGATGTTTTGATCTTTGGTTGGCCATATCATTATTTTTAGACCTATATATTTGGACCTATGTACATATATATGCACATATGTGTACACACACACATACATAGTGTGTATAAACATACATATGTTTTTTAATTATTATTATTTTTTGGTAGTACTGGGGAGTGAACCCAAGGCCTTATACATGTTAAGCAAATGCTCTACCACTAAACTACATCCCCAATCCCCTTTTACACAATATTAAAGTCAAATTCTAAATTTGTACTATACCAATAACTATTCTTTTTCTTCACACTTTTAGGGGTTCCAAGAAAGTTCTAGTACAGGAGATGGGTAGCTGGAGATAATAAGTCAAATAGACGGAATGCCAGCCTTCATAATCAAATTTAACTGATGTAGGCATTTTATTTTACAAATTAATCTTTTTAATCTGAAACAAGAAGTTCAGGGGCTTCAAAATAGCTCCTGAATCATGGAACTGTTTATAATCTATTATGGACCTTCCAGTTCATGAAAATGATTTACTTTAATTATAGTGGTTTCAAAATAAGAGAAGAATTGGGTGTGTGGTGCATGCCTGTAATCCCAGCTACTCAGAAGTCTGAGGCAAGTTCACAAGTTCAAGGACAGCGTGGGAAACTTAGCAAGTCACTCTCTCAAAATAAAAAATAAAAAGGGCTGGGGATATAGCTCAGTGGCAGAGCACCACTAAGTTCAATCCTTAGTACCACCAAAAAATTAAAAAAAATAAATAAATAAAAAGAGGAAGGGAAGATTCTGAACATAAAAGAAGAAATACACAGAGATATTTCAAAAAGCATACCAATTAGCTTTTCCTCCATTGGTTATCCACATCTTCTGACCATTAATAATATACTCATCTCCTTTCCTTTCTGCTCTGGTCTTTATACCAGCTACATCAGAGCCTGCTCCTGGTTCTGTTACACAATAGGCCTTGAATATATGGAATGAAAGAAAAAAAAAATTCTAAGTACTCAATTACAAATGTTTGGATACAGAATTTTGTCTTGTTTTGTCTTGTTTCTGCAATATTGGGGACTGAACCCAGGGTCTTGCACATGATAGGCAAATACTCTACCACTAAGTTTTATCTCCACAGTCCTTATATTTTATTTTTGAAGCAAGTATTTAAATTATTTTTAAAATATCAAAAATTAAAATTTTTAGAAAATCAAATAAATGTCTCAAATATAAAAATACTTAAAGTATAAATTAAAATTGGGTGTAGGACACCAATAAATAGTATCAAAAATTAAAATGCTAGGTATCTTCAAACAAATTCATTCAATTCAATTTAATATGTACTCATTTACTGGAACATTTGAGTATTTACTAGACTACAAACTAGGAGATGGAAAAGCAGAGATGAAAGATATCCTATCCTAGAGATTTTTAAAATGTAATAGTGAGGATAAATAACTTCATTGTTATTATTTGTCTAAATGTGGAAATTATACATAAAGAAGTTGAGAAACTATCTTACTAGAAATGATGCTTAAATTAAGTCTCAAATGGGAAAGAGATTCTTTGGGAGGAGGAATAAGGTACCATGTAATCTTGTTTATAGATGTGTATTCCAGGCAGTAGTACAGAATATGACACCAAGATAAGAAACAGGGTTATTTAGTATTTGTAATACTGGAAGTACCAGAGTTCTATATGTGAATACTGTGTATGCCAGGAATGGTAGGGTATGAGTCTGGAAAAAAGGAAGGAAACATGACAAAGAACCCATTATATCACACTAAAAATTTAAAAATTATATCTAATTAGAAACAGGGTAGTTTCTGAAGGCTCTTCAACAGAGGAGTAATAATATATAGGCATTAATGGATAAAGGGAATGGAGGGAGGCAAGAGCTTGGTAGTTCAAGTTAATTTGAGTTTACTGAGTAATAGGTACAGTGGATATATACCATCTGAAGACATAGGTTCATTGTCCTTAAGTTACTTAAGAGTCTAAAGAAGAAATCTTAATTTAATTCAAAGTAGAAAATAATTACCAAACCCACAGGAGGGTTGGGAGATGATGGTAGGTAAGGAAGTTGAAAAGAAGCAAAACTCACTGGAAAAGATAAGTTTTAAATGATAAGAGTGAGGCAAACAGATCTAAGGCACCAGAAGAATGAAGGAGCAATTACGTGGAGGAAACTACCAACAGTTCTGTACTAAAATGTAAAGAGAAACTTAAAGGCATGAAAAGCAGCTGGTGAGGCTGGCAGGGAAGAGGTAATGGAGGTCAAATGACATGCCGTGCTGAGGAGAGCATGTTTTTATGCATTCAACAGTACAGTTAACAGACTACTTACTATTATGCCATGGAATCTTAAGGAATCAAATAGATGGCTCCACAGAATACTTCAGTGTGCAGAAGTGAATAGTATATACATTTTTTAGAGGAAGTCAGATTTGGAGATGGATTCACAAATTTACAAATACCTTCAGTAAGTTGGGCTGGGGATATAGCTCAGTTGGTAGAGTGCCTAACTCTCAAGCATGAGGCCCTGGGTTCAATCCCCAGCACCACAAAAAAAAAACAAAACAAAAAACCTTAAGTACTATTGCAACTGATAATACAGAATCACTGAATGCTTTTGTAAACATTTGTAAAACATTTGTAAACACATGTGGATGTGTTTTTCAGATAGTTTACTATTATAATAGTTTGAAGGATGGATTTTAAGGGGAATAATAATAACAATAAGAATCACCTACTCCTTTTAGGCGTTATTTGAATAAAAACCATATTCAAATATCTAAAGGGCTCTATATCCAGAGAGATAATTTGAACAATGGAAGAAAACTATGGTGACATTAAAATTTTTATTGTATACCCATAATGACATCAGAGTCAAAATGAAAAAAGGAATGACAAAAACTGTCATTTGGTACCATGTAATTTTGGTTAGCGATGCTCCCAAAGGGAGCTACTTCAGAAGGTCTTGACTCCCAGGCACTCAAGGGGCGGGGGGCGGGGGTAAGAATAATAACAGAATGTGTGACAGATACCATTGCCCTGTGTACATGTATGAACACACAGATGGTGTGACTCTACTTTGTGTACAACCAGAGAAACAATAGCTGTACTGCATTTGTGTTCAATGAATCAATAAGTAAATAAAAAAAAATTAAAAAAAAAAAAAAAAACATGAGCATGAGGCTGGGGATATAGCTCAGTTGGTAGATTGCTTGCCTTGCAAGTACAAGGCCCTGCGTTCAACCCTCAGCACCGCAAAAAAACAAAGAAAAGAAAAGAAAAAGAAAACATGAGCATGATGGTTTTTGGACAGGGATGCTGTAGAGCAAACTCACTTGTCACAGAGGTTAACTGAACTAGATTACTCTATTTGGAGATTCAATAAAGTGTTCAGCATCACTAACAAAATAAAGTTCTATACAAATGAATTGTCCAGAAAAGATGACCCTCTAAAGTACCAAAATTTTGTGTTAACCATCTAGGAATTTTTTTTGAAATATGCTATTAGACATATTTCTTCTTTATAATAAGGCAAAGTTTTTAAAATTTATAAAATATATGGACCTATCTTTGGTTACAAAATGGCTTGCCACTGCTGGTTCTTTAGAGTTGTTCTTACCTTATTCGACCATTGTTTAGTATAATTTACTTTTTCTAACCCTCTTTTAGAAGAAGCATCCCCTTTTTGTCCATTGTAACTTATTCCCTTCTTTACTTCACTATTTGGTATGATACAACATTATACACAAAATTGTAGTTGTTCATGTAGTTTTTCTTAAGCTACAAGGACATAATACCAAATGTTTAATAAATAATGTCTCTAAAATTTTTCATTTTCACTATTCTTACTAGTTTGATTTCCAATACTTAGATGTTTACATGCAAACTAGAAGATAAAGGAAATCAAATCAGTACATTGTTTTATGCATAATTAGTAAATAGACAGTGGATAAAGATATGTCTATCAGACTGCTAACTCTTAAGCAGAAACCCTATCCTATTTTCTATTCTATTTTCAGTCCATTTGACTTAATATTCAAATATGTGAATAAGTATAGCATTATGCTTTTCTTTATTACTGATAATACCACCTTCTTACATTTACATAATTCACAAAGCAATATTGCATCTATTCTTTGTTTAAATTTTTGGGAGCTATTAAAGAATTTTTAAGGAAATTTAGATAGTTTTTATGTTTAAAAAATTAGGGTGAAAAGAAAATGATAAAACCAGGAAAAAAAATAATACGTAGCAACATGTTTTGAGGTTTAAACAATTACTAGAGTATAAAATTGGCTCAAGTCTTCCTACTTACCAAAACAGAAAAAAACAATATTAGTTATAAGTTTCAAGCATGCACTTCCTTAAGTGAAGTCTGGCATATAGCATGAAAAGCAGTTTTAAGAGAAGCAGTTTCCCTTAGTCATTAGTCAAAATGAAAGGCATTTTGCTAATCTATTTTTGTAACACTCAGTGAAGATATTCCTATAGAAATATAAATTGTCTTGTTTTTTATTTACTATATCCCTTTTAGACATTATACACTCCATGTTTAGTAAAGACTGCAAGGTTAAGTGTCTGTACAAGATTACACTGCTATTATATGATGAATCAAGACCTGAAACTCCAAGTTCACAGCTGTTAGGCATATTCCAGCAATTTCCTAGCTCCATGAAAAATACATGGTTTTAGGACAAGAGTTTTCTTTAACAGGAGGATTTTTACACAGACTTCTGGATTCTAAGACAATGTTTAGACGAGTTTTACTGAATGCCCCCATAACAAGTTGTTGAATAGTTTACACTTGATCTTAGCCAAAGGTAAAGAAGTGATGAATCGTCTAAAGCTGCCTATATTTTAGGTGTATACTGCTTAAAAAATGAAATATGGTTCTTAATTCTTATTCTAATATATCTAATATTAATGTGATAATTCTGACTTTACAAAATGTTTTTGCACTACATGGCACTAAAATTGTGGTTTTGCCCTTATTTATCTCCTTAGGAAGGGCATATGTGACCACGAGAACAATAAGTTATAAATAAATAATAACAAATATATCTGTACTGTAAAGTTAAATCTAAAAAACTGTGTTAATTTTTATGTATCAATTATTCTGTGACATTTTTTAAGAGCAAAAATCTAAGAAGTTTCAATAGTAAACAATGTAGAATGGTAAAACAATTTATAGTATGTACATATTGCAATAAGAAATATCAAAGCATTTAAAAATAAGTAAAGCATAAGAAAGTGCTCATGATATTAAATAAAAATATAAAATTGCAAGTCTAATATGATGTTAACATATGTAAAAATATTTATATATTTAAAAATCTGGTAGGAAATATAAAATAACAATCCCAATTAGCTTCATATCTGAAAAATTACAGATAGCTTTGCTCTTCTTGATGCATTTCTAAATTTTCTCTACTATTTTACCACCAAAGAAAAAGTATTTAATAAAATTTAAATAATGAACTGAATCCATATAAGTAAGTCAAAACTTACAATTCATATACTTATTAATACTTTCTATTTTCACCCTCAGCTTCATATTTCAAGTACAACTACTGTTATTAAGCACTAGAATGGGAAAATGTACAGAAAATCTTCATTAATTGAGAAGTTATCAAAAGAGGGTATAGTAAATGTACTTTACATATATTGAAGGTATTAATAACAAAAGTTTGAATATTTGAATTACATTTAAAGATTCAAATATTTTAGAAATACCTCTTTATAACTAGTATAATTATAAATATCTTTATCAATATATTATAGTAAGTTCTATGCTTCAATTTATTAACCCATGTCTATTAATATGCTACATGAGAAAAATCCAGATATTTTATACAGCTTTTAGATAATATTGAGAATGTTCAGACTAAACTCTAATTTCCAATTACCTAGTAAATATGTATGTCTTTATTAAGCAGTTTGTCTGACAAAATGAATAAAATAATTTATTTTAAAAAATTGCTTTCTATTCCTTCAGATGAATTCTCTCAATTATTTTAAAACTTATAATAATCTACTATATTTCAGTATTACAATCACACCATAGATGGAAATCCGGTTAATCAATAGGTAAAAATCCTTCAGTAAAGAATAGTTTCAAAAGAGAAGCTTGTAAGGATATATGTGTGTGTATGTGTGGTGGTGTTTTTTTTAAAATTCAGTTTAAAAATTTGTTGAATTGCTCTTAAATAAAATGAAAAATATTCTCCCCAAGTCAACTGGCTATTCAAAAAATAAGCTAATCTTTTCAGTCATAAGTCTGTATTAGTTTCTTACTATTTTAAATATCTACTGTTATACATTCAATCTGAACTTCCTCAGAAGTGTTCCCTCAGTAGAACTATTGAGTTCTTGAACTGCAGAATTAAGTAGATAGTGCTCCATTGAAGAGATACTGTTTTCCAAAAAGAAAAGAGGTGGATTATTATGACACTTTTGGCACCCTGAAAACATTATTTAGTAGATACTTCTCCTGGGAAATAAGCAAAGGGATTATTAGAACATCACTCTACCTAAATATGTTGACGACTTTTGTCTTAATGTCATATAGTCCAGTGTGTACATATATAGATTCAAAACCCTTTGTAAATGTGAAATGTAAAATAAAGCAGCAGCTATACATACTCACACACATCAGTGGCTCCTCAGTCATCCTCCCCAAGTACTTCTTTTTTTGTTGATCATTTCCAGCAATAATAACAGGCATTTGCTAGTTAAGAAATTTGATGTTAAAAGCATGACATTTTTATTAGATATGTAAATTCAGAAATACTACAATTCAAAACAACAGAAGAATTATTTCCTCCACAAGAAGTAAGTTCACGAAACTGGCTTTTACTCTGCCTCCAAGTTAAGAAAGTAAAACCATGAGGTAATGCTAATCTAATTATTTTCATATAAATTATTTGTACAACTTGTTACTTCAGTAAAATGCTCAAATAAAGGATTACATTTAGAATACATGACATGATACGTTTGATCTGGCCTCCTAAGAATTGCTCACTAAATTTCAGCACTGCCAATAGTGGCAGCAAGCCATCTTGATTGGTTCCTGAATGCTGGCTTTAGGCCATGCCCTCACTTAAGAATTCCCACTAAAGCTGTAGCCAAAAGTATACAATTTCCCACAAGGACAACTAGGACTCCGAGTACTAGAGGCAATAGAACCAGAGCGAGGAAGCCTTGGAATCATACCATGGGCTTCACTGTTGAAACTTGTGTTCCTTTTTGAAAAACAAACAAACAAACAAACAAAACCCAAAACTATTTTATCATTAACCTAACTTAGTTGTTACTGTCTCATTAACAGCTCAGTTAGCAAGTTTTTTTTAAGTAACTTACCCCCAAAGAATTTGCTTCAATAGCAGTCTGAACCCCTGTACATCCATAAGCCAATTCTTCAGTTATTAAACAAGAATCAAAAGTTCCAAGTCCAAGTCCTCCTATGGCATCAAAATATTTTAAGAACCCATTAATATGTGTAATGCATCTCAACAAAACTAAAAGTAAACTATTTTAACTTATTTCAATTTTGCCTAATTTGTATTTTTAAAATTTACATTTTAAAAAACATTAATTATATTTTCTCCAGATAGATAGTTTCCTATATTGAAAGTCTTCTGAGTTCTTTTCCTCCCCCCACATATTTTATTGGTGCATTATGGTTGTACACAATGATGGGATTTGTTGTTACATGATTGTACATGCACACAGTATAATTTGGTCAATGTCACTCCCCAGCACTTCTTCCCTCCTACCGACATCCCATCCCTCAGGTCCCCCCGCCCACCACTGATCTCCCGTTGATATTCATGAGATTTCCTCCCCACCCATGGCCCAATTTTTTTAAAAAATATTTTTTAGTTGTTGATGGACCTTTTATTTTCATTCATTTATTTTGTATATGTGGTGCTGAGAATTGAACCCAGTTCCTTGCATATGCTAGGTAAGCGCTCCATCACTAAGGCACAACCCCAGCCTCCTAATTTGTTTTAAAAGCAAACATACATCTGTAAGTATTTTGGTTGGCAATAATAACAAGCCATATTTTTCTTTTTCATTCCATGTTTTTCTAAAATAAATTTTAAATATTTATAAATCTGGATCTATATTTCTGTTTAAACTTGATTTTGTAAAAAAAAATCACTTTAACTCTGCTAAAACTTTGATCTGATGAAAAGAGGAATGATTGTGGGGGCTGGGAATGTGGTTCAATGTTAGAGCACTTGCCTAGTTAGTACAAGGCCCTGGGTTCAATCCCCACCACTGACCAAAAAAAAAAAAAAGAAGAAAAAGAAAAAAGAAAAAAAAAGGGTAATGATCTCACATACAAAAAATAGTCTCAAAATCCAAAATGCAAGGTAGGATTAACATCCATGAAATTCTTGGGAAAAATAATGAAACAAAATGCAACAAAATGACCAACTCTGGAACTCTAGAGAGAGAAATATGAAGTTCAGGATAAAGTCAAGGTTGGAATCAATTAGAGAGAAAAAAAATCCTGAAAGTGCTGAATACAAGGCTTCTAAAAGCAGAAAAATACTGTAGTCTGAACCAGAAAACAAAGGCAGAAAATCACTTAATGTCAACAAATATTTAAAAGAATGGGTAGAGTTTCACAATTTTTCTTGTTCAAGCATATTCTGGAATTGAAAATGTAAAGAAAGCTTACCACAATTCTCTGGAATATGTGGATTGATTAAACCAAGTTCCCATGCTCTTTTAATTAGGGGGAAAGGGTACTAAAAGAGAAGAAAAACCTCAGTTATAATACATTTAAAACTTACTTAGTCTGATTATATGATCTTACAAAAAATGTAAATTTTTTCTCCTTAATATTTATATACCTACTTCACCAGTTTTATCATATTCTGCAGCAACTGGGATTATTTCCTCTCTGGCAAATTTACGGGCAGTAGCTTGAAATTCTTTCTGCTGTTCAGTAAACTCTAAAGGAAAGTTATTTAGAAAACATTAAAATGGGGCAATAAGTTGAGGAAAAAAGTCCTATGAAGTTGGTATGTGGAAATTTATATATATAATGGGGAAGATAACCTTTGATTAACCAGAAAGTCAAAAACTATAATGTATTTTTTTGACTAATCAAAATTTCACTGTATAGTATAGTATAGTATAAAATCTACGTCAATACAAATGCTGAAGGAAACAGGTTAAGATTTCTAGTTTCTACAAGTAAATAATAGATATAAATTCGTACAGCTCAGCCGGGTGTGGTGGCGTATGCCTGTAATCCAAGCGACTTGGGAGGCTGAGGCAGGAGGATTGCGAGTTCAAAGCCAGCCTCAGCAACTTAGTGAGGCCCTAAGCAACTCAGTGAGACCCTGTCTCTAAATAAAATACAAAATAGGGCTGGGGATGTGGCTCAGTGGCCAAGTGCCCCTGAGTTCAATCCCTGGTTCAAAAAAAAAAAAAAAAAAAATTTGTACAGCTCAAGAGTTTTTCTTATCTGATTGGTGAGATAAGAAATTACTTATTTCTAATTCCTAAACAGACATATCAAATGATATTGGAGTGAAACTAATTTACCTGATCTCAAGAATCAGTCTAAGGCAATGACATACTCTTCATAACCATAAAACAATAAATTTTGTTTCAAAGAATTATATAAAAGAATATGAGTAGCATCATCATTTCAATTTTACTCCTTTAAATAGACATATTTTAAAAGTAAAAATTACCCCAAAGAGGTAAAATTTCTCAGAATGTAGTTACAGGAACCCCTGCTATATTGCGAAAAGTAGTATCTGAACAATTCATTTACATAAAATGTTGTTAGAAAATTAATGAAATGAAAATAGTGGCTGGACTGAGGATAAGAGTCAACCACTAAATGAATTTTTACAAATCTATGTTATCTATGTTTAATGTGGTTGCGTCCAACGTCAGATAGATAAGATTTACAAGAAACATAGGGTATTTTAGGCAAGAATGAGAAAAGGCACATAAGAATGAACAAGAGTATTTAAGACTCTAGTAAACACTTGTCTGGAAACATGGAGGAGAAAATGTAAGACAACAGAATTTTGGTACTGAAATGAAGAATGCAAGATCCAATCTCTCATTTTAAAGATAAGGACTAAAGCATAGAGGCAAGAAATTATAGCCCAAAAGTCTTACAGCGAATTAGCAGAAGTTAGTTCAGGTCAGTGTTTTGTATATCTCAACTTTATTTATATGATAGCTAAGTTCATGTCAAGGTTGTGGGTGGGGAAAAATAGGAAAGACAGAGATCCATCATGTATTATTTGTTGAGAAACTACTTTGATCCAGTCACTATATGCTAGGGACTTTATATATAGCATATAATCTAATCTTTAAAGAAATTCTTGGTAATATTCATTATTTCCATTTTATAAAGAATCAGAACAATTGGTTATAGGTGTTATCTGTATTCTTTTCCTGGGCTTCATAAACTTCCTCCCAAATATTTGTAGCTATCTTATCCTCTGTCACTCTGCAACCCATCACAGCCTTCTGCTAGTCTCTTACTACTGAGTATGAATTTGTATGTAACAATCAGAAACTAGATAGCGATTATACCAAATTAACGCTAATGTCTCAATAAGACCCACTGAACCAAACCACTATCCTCACACTACTTGAAAATTTTCATTTCTTTCTGGCAAAATTTTTTTAATAAAGGGGGAAAAAACTTGAACAAAAGCAATAACCTTAGAGAACTCCAAGACTTTCAATTGTACCTGGGTATGAGTTAATTATCTTAGGTGTCTTGTAACTATTTTTCTAGATCAAGTACTAAGAACATAGCTTTTTAACTAGAGGAAAGGTAGAAACTTTGAAGCAAGAAGCCCTTTTAGAAGGCAAAGACTGGCAAAGATAGGGATTATTATTTCTTTTTTTTTTTTTTTTTTTTTTTGCCTGGGGTTTTCCTTTCATAAAGGGGAAAGAAAATCTTACTCCTTTTCCTTCCAATACCACAGTACTGCCTTCTCTCATGTCTGACAATTTCATCAAACTGCACCAAAAGTGCAATTCAGATAAATGATGACCAAAATGGGCTTTAATTTATTATCAGGCAGTTAGCACTATATATCTAGTAAGTGTTTAAGATTTATGAATATTTGCTGTATAAAATTTATAAGTTGAGGACTATTCATAATTATCAGTTAATGTGTCATTTTTTTTTGGCTACACACTTAGAAAAAAGGGAAAGAATATTTGCATGTATGTTTCTAACACAGATCAAATGTATTTTATTTACTTGGTACTGAGGATTTAACCCAGGGGCACTTGCCCCTGAGCTACATTCTGAGCCCTTATTTCATTTTTATTTTGAGACATGGTCTTACTAAATTGCTTGGGGCCTCACTAAATTGCAGAGGCTGGCCTTGACTTTGTGATCCTCCTGTCTTACCCTCTCAAGCTCCTGGAATTACAGATGTGCACCACTGTGTCTGGCCATAGACCGAATGTACAGGATAACATGCTAAAATGTGTAAGGAAGAATGGGGGTAATTACCTGAATCATCTATTTATGGATGATAATTGGTTCTACTCATTGACAGACATTTTCAAGTTTACAAACAGATTCCAGACAAACACATTTAAAAGTCAAAAGACAGAACATAACATATACCAAAACTAAATCCTAATCCTGGTTCCAGTTTTTGATGAGCTTTTGTATGTTGTGATCTCCAGTCAAAATGAGAAATACTTCTTAGGACCTGTAAAAGATAATCTTATTTTAAAAATAAATTTGATAAATTAAATATCAATCAAATAAGAGAATGCTGACCATTTTCGTAAAAGGGTACAAATTGTTTGACCTTACTCAAGAATGCTGTTTTTAAAGACATTATTAAACATCTTCAATTATAATTTAAATAAGTCAATTACCAGCTATATGAATACCTATTATAGAGATGTTCAAAAATTAATGAAATAAAACTAATCAGTGATAGTTGTACTATGGATGTGGAGGGTGTTCAGGATGGACTATTATTAGTCACAGGTAAGACTGAGGATCAATCACTCATCTGGAAATTTCACCGACAAACTCCTAGGATATTGGTGAATGGGGAGCTGGTGCAGGGAGAACACTAGGATGGATTTGATAACTTGATAACCTGTCCCTGTAATCCTCCTAGGTATGCCTCTGGGAATCTTCCCATGGAGGCCTCCATTCTCTAAGATCACTCACTCGAGCAAAACAAAGAAGAATGAAACCATGTACTATAGTTTCTTCTGTTGTCTATAGGCATTCTTATACTGTTCTAAGGCAGGAGCCAGCAAAATATAGCAGGCACTAGTTTGTTTGTTTGTTTGGGAAGTTCCGGGGATTGAAGCCAGGGGTGCTTACCCACTGAATCACATCCCCAGAAATTTTTTTTTTTTTATTTTGAGACAGAATCTAGCTGAGTTGTTTAGGGCTTTACTAAATTGCTGACCTTGAACTTGTAATTCTCATAGTTAGTATGTTCCCACGTTGCTCAGATTATACCAGGCATGCCCCACTGCACCCAGCTGGTCACCAGTTTTTTAAGTACAACTTTCTTGGAACACAGCCCCACCATAATGTCTATTGCTACTTTCACAGTAAAGCTATGTGATTGCCACAGAGACCACAGGTCCACAAAGCCAAAATAGTTACTATTCGTTCCTTTACAAAAAGTTTGCCAGCTTTGTTCTAACTATTAATACACAACTTGTCTTAATACCTGAAATATACTTGTATTTCTTCAAAGGACATATTGAAAAATAAAATCAGATACACAAGTACAATTCTTTGTAACACATTTTTATATTCACTACAATTTAATGGACACAAAAGTAACCATTAGCATTAAAGTTATCAAATTGGAAAGCACAATAAATGCTACCGAGTAAAGGTCTGAGTTCACAAAAACCTATAAATTGATGCAATTAACACTTAAAAGATTTTGATGGAACTATACCTAGGCAGTTTTAATAAGCTAGGTAGCAAGACAAAAGAGAAGCTGTTGAAGAAGGTGTTGTTTGCTCACTATACAGCTGAAGAGTTATAACACCACACAGTTGAAGAATTGTAACAACCTGTGCAAAAGCACACAAGCAGGAGCAGAGTGTTCAGGTTGGATGAAATGTAGCAGGAAGAAGGAAAGGTGGGATTTGAGAATGTCCTGCCCATTAAATGGCCAATATGTTTCTTTCCAGTGTTTCATAAACATAGTCTTATATGTGTTTATTTGCTTTCAAAGCAAGTCAAATTTCAATTTAATACCCTTTCTTTATGAGTCATTCATAGTATCATCTTTAGTATTGAGTTTTGCTTATAAGTTAATTTCCAATGAACTATAGTCAGAGGAAATTTGTAGCCAGGGTCTATATTAAAAAGTTGCACAGGCTGTTACAACTCCTCAACTGCAGGTGAGCAACCTATGGGTCCTTCTCCCCTCTCTGAGGCCTGCCCTCAGCTGATCCAAGGAGTTAGTCACTTCTTCCTTTGTGCTGTTATTGTACCTAGTACTTACCACCATTACAGCTTTTAGCATATTTCATTTCACTTGCTTTTTTATTTGTCTGATTTCCTTTAACAACTAAGACTGCAATTGTTCAGATTAAAATCACCAATTCTCAGAACAGTGTCTACGGAATTGTAGAACTACAAAGTGCAATAAGACCATAGAATTTTAATCCAAACTTTAAATTTTAGCTGTCTTTTATGGCCAATACAGAACCTGTTAGCAAAATGTGAAATACCTCTTAAAATCCTTCATACATATTACTGTATTTGTAATATACATACAGTCATGTAATTTCTAGGTGGCCATATAGTACAGTGTACGTGAGATAGTCCTGACTTCTATTCCTTTTGTAGATCAATTAAGACCTGTTAATTATTTTAGTGAAATATTCTCAGTGTTCAAATTATATTCTTCCTAATTTCCAATAGTAAATTAAATGTCTATAGTCTAGAAGGTCAAATACAATTCCTATAGTTGCTAACCCAGAACAATGTCTTAAAAAAAAAAGAAAAAAAAAAAGCTGTACAATATACTAAAGTTTCTAGAACCTAACAAGTTTTTCAAAATATGTAAAAAGAAACTGTATACTTTATAAACAATTTCAACTGATAGAGTCATCTGCATTTAAGCTGATAAAATGGCTGCCAAATATTTTTTTTGGGGGGTGCAACTTTTCATTTCTACAGTTGTACACAATGTAGAGTCCCACAATTCATGTAATTTTACATATACATAGGGTAATACTGTCTCAGTCTACTCTTTCCTTCCCCCACCCCCTTCTGTCCCAAATATCATAATTTAAATAGCCTTTTCAAAATAATATACCTTGACTATAACTTCGGAGAAAAAAATAATTACACTGTATGAAACCACATTTTCTTTACAATTTTCATTAACTTTATTTTGAAAATAAAACATGGTTTCTTTGGTCCTGATTGTTCAGTCTTCACAGACCTAATCTATTCTTTACAGTCACATTACACATATTCATTGAATCCCAGGTCAAACCTAGAATTAAGGCACTGTTTTTAATTCTTATTTTGCATAGGAAGAAACAGATTCAGGAAGGTCAAATAAAATTAGCCAAGATCACTGTACACTTAGATAGTGGGATCAGAATTCTAACTCTCGCATTTATTAACAAGAGTCCCTGCTATCAACCACTTTGCCATAGTTATAATGGTCTTACAATTAGTTTTCTATCTAGTCATTAGGTTCCATAACAAAGAAAAACACACACAAAAATCAGATCAAATAACCTCTCTCTACAAAAACCATTCCTCACAAAACAGGTAAAATGGTCTGCTAAGAGACATTCAGGAATTATCTGTGGCCCTAAGGTAATTTACAAGAAGTCAGTTTACATGTTTCTTCAGGAAAACATGTTACATAAAATAAGTGCAAAGGTTTCTACAGCTATGAACACGGCCCACTAACCTATTAGTTACATAATAATATTGAACTAATCATTTATTTATAGAGGTAGTTTAGTAGAAACAATAAAGAAACAGTACAAGATTTCAAGTTAGAATTGCTGAGATTGCACAACTATCTTTGTGACCTTGTACAGGTTAAAAACTTCTTATACTTTCTGTTCACACCAGAAAACTGGGGCTAATCTCACTGGATAATTTGGGGTGATTAAAATAAGATAATGTTTTGAAAGTCTCAAGTCATAAAACACTGGTTTTATTGCTTAGGGCTGTCTGCCCAGAACAATAGTATTCCAAATAGCCAAAAGACAGCAACTTTAATCATCAATTCTGCAATTATAGCACCACTACAATAAAATACTTTAAGACATTTCTTAGAAACATAAGGATATTAGCTTTATGGGGATGCCAAAGAAGGAATAAAGGAATATGTATTTTAGGATTTTTTGTTTTTCTAGATTCTTGCTTGGAAGGATTGAGAGATCTTTTTACGATGTCAGAATTTAAAAGTCAGTCTTAAATAATCCCCAACTTCTGCCTTCAGAGCCTGATAACTTGTATAGAGGTCAAGGGCAAAAATGGGCAATGATTCAATAGAATCATTGTAAATTCTAAAACTGCAGGGGCTTTGTTTGCTTTTTGGCCAAAGACAGCTTTAAATGGCAATCTTGTGTGAATACACCAATAATATTTAAGATATCAAAACGAATTTAGTGACTGAAACATATTTGGAGTCTGTAAGACACAATACTAGAATACACTGTCAAGCTTCAAGGAAAGTTCTAGGGTAGGTTTTTTTCTTTGACTTTCTTTAACGTACGCAACTTGGAAGGGCGTCCCTCCAGATTACAAAACCACAGGCATATTACATATCCAATCTTGAGCAGCTGCTGCATTTTCCTTTTCCGGTGATTTTGTAGGTACCCTAGATAAGACTACGGGTATTCTAACACCTTGTAGTACGTAAAATTGCACCACGATATGTATTTGATGAGTTCCTTCCTGGGCTGGGGACAAGGGGCGGGTTTGGAAAGTTTTCTCGTAGAGACACTACACTGGAGCTGCAAAAAACAGAGACGGGTTCCCTTTGGGAAAGGGTGAGAATCCTAGGAAGGAATATCTGGAGGGCTGCCGTGCCAGAGAAAGTCTGAAGGGAGGAAGCCATCGGTATGGTCTTCTACCCACTGGGCACGCAAAAATGAAAACCCGGAGTGCTTTTGGTCCTGAGGGGAGAGGAGTGGCAAACCTGAGGACAGCGAAACCACGGAGGGCGTCCAAGACTGGGGTAAGCAGGCCTGGCGCCCGGAGGCGGTTCTGCCACAGCTCGGCTTCCTATTCCTGTGACTGCATCTGTTTTCCGTCCCCTTCCCAAACACGACGCCGTCCATTCCCTCGCCCCACCGCTACCCTGGTCTCCCTCTCACCCCGCAGCTTCTCCTAAATGCCACGGCCATGCTGACTCGAGTTCCGGACACCGAACTCCACGCCGCCCGGCCGCACTTCAGTCTCTCCGACCCGGCGCGCGCTCTGAACCCGTCTGGCCCCACCCACCGGGACGGGGGCGGGGGCGAGGCCAGGGGCGGGGGCGAAGCCAGGGGCAGGTCGCTGCGGAGAAACGCTGGGCGGGGCTGTGAGGGAGCGGGCCGGCCAGTGGTGGGCCCATCCCCGGCGACTGCCGCCTGAGTCGGCCCTGCGACCTTGGCAGAGAGGGTTCGCCCTTGTTCTGGTGCGGTCACCGGAAACACATCGCTGCCCTCTGGTCCTTTGAGTTTTCTAACGTTGCTTCTCCTCGGGAGGATGCCCAGACAGACCGCGGTGCGCAGAGGGAGCCCGGAGGCGTGGCGCCCGGCTGGACAGGAATCTAGGCCAGAGGTCGCCCCGCGGTGGCGCAGCAGAGCGCCCCCGGCGGTGGGCGGTGACCTTGACTTGAAAAGACGGGTCGGACTGAACTGTTTCTACTTTAAGACTTCAAAGTACACTTTAAAGGTTGGACCAAAGCGAAAGGTTGTCTGTGCTTAGGAAAATCTGAACAGGGAAAATTAATTAATTCGATAATTTCGACCTTTCTGAATATTTCCCAGACGATTTACTACTCACGTACGAAAGAGTGTCCTTGGAAATGAGGGTGCTAGAGGAGCCTGCCTAAAGCAATGGCTCAGCTGATGAATGTTGAAAGTAAATGTCTTTCTGGAGAATCCTACTTGAAGTCACTTTGCCTTCCAGTGGTACCCCGCGTCTGAAATGCTACCTAGAATGTCATAAAGCCAGGAGACTGTAAAGCTGGCCGGGTTTGGATACCTTGCAACCCCATTGCGAGGTGTTTCATTACCCCACAAGAAAGCCAAGACTCTAAATGTTTCACCAATTTCCCAGGATTTTTCAATGCTTTCATTCTAATTTAGGTTTTTCTCACCTTGCCCATAAATCTTGTTACTAATTTGCTTAACATTCTCTTTGGTCTACTAAAAGCCACCATAAACTCATTCTAATTTAGCTATTTAATTTGTGTCTTATAATTGTTTTCCCCTACTTTGTCCTCCAGGTGTTAATAATATATTTACTCAGTCTGGCTACAAAGTTAATTAAATGCCAAGTTCAAAGTAAAAATCTCAAGGAAATCCAGAAAGGCGAACTATGTCCTTGGATGAGCAAGAAAGTCTTTCGAAACCCGAAATGGTGGCACACATCTGTTAATTTCAGCCTCATAGTTAAGCTGAGGCAGGAGGATAGAAATTCCAGGCCATCCTCAACAATTTAGACTCTGTCTCAGAGTAAAAAGGGCTGAAGATGTAGCTCAGTGGCAGAAAGCTCCTGAGTTGAATTCCCAATATTACCCCCTCCCCTTCAGAAAAGACTTTATAGGGATTAAACACAAAATGGACTCATAAAGATGAGTAGGAATTTGCTATGCACAGATATTTTTCCAATTTCTTAATATTTTTAGCCTCAGAAAAGATGAAAAAAGAGTACAAAATCATCCATATACCCATCACCTAGATTCAAATATATTGCTTTATTTTATTTGTTTTATTTTTACATTCACATTGTATATATGTGGGTGGATTTTTAAAAAAAATAAGAACTGTGTACAACTGAGTTGTACACAGGACACTCCACCTCTAAATACTTTAGTTATAAGGTCCTGTAGATTGTTGTCCTGTGAGGACCTTTATCACAGCTATGAAAATAATTATCTCTACTATCGATAATGTATGTTTCTCCAATTGTTGACAAAATGCAATTTGTATTAGTTTGTTTTGAACTGTGATCCTATGAATGATTGCCCATTGCAATTGGATTTTAACTTTCTTTGGTCTCTTTCAATTTAAAACATTTAATCTAAACTATTTCCTCACAATAATACTAATACTAATTTTTCTTAAGAAACCAAATCAGTTGTCCTGAACAATGTCCTAATTTTGAGTTGTCATATTGTATTTGTTTTTGTGTCTCTAAATCATGTATTTCCTGTAATTTACATAGTTACTAGAGGCTTGAGTGTTTCAGATTAAACATATTTGGCAAGTATACTTCATAAGTCATATTGTGCAATTCATATTGCATCACCATTAGGAAGCATTTAATGTCAGGGTTTTTCCACTGGTGATAAGTATGGTCATTTTATTAAGGTAGTGACATAGTTATTACTGTGGTAAAGGTTTATTTTTTCCCTTTGCAAGCAAAATAACCTACAGGGTGATATTTGATATCATGCCAAACAATCTTTCTCTTAAATTTTTCCCAGTGGTAGAAATGGAATCATCTCTCAATAAATACCTTATTAATAATTGGGCTGTGTTCCACAAAACTTTTATTACCTTTTTTGGTGCAATAATTGAAACATTCTAGTGTTCTTTTCTTATTTGCCATCTCCACCTAACCCATGGGAATAAATAACAACCTATAGTTCTTTAGGTTAGTGGTTCTTACCTTGTTGTTCCTGAATAAACAGAAGATGGATCTGAGAAGCCTTTGGAATTAAATGCACTATTTTATATGTATGCATAAATTCCTGAGAAGGTTCTCACAGTTAGGAAGTTAAAGAGTTGAGATGCCCATAGTTTGGTAAGTATGATGAAGGAAGTGCTTGAAAGTTTTATTTTGATTATTCCTAGGAAATATAGTTATTAGCAGAGAGTGAGGAAATACTGTAAATTTGGGGAAAGAGTATAAAATTATTGTGTTAAGTATGGAATGTTTCCTATTCTCACCACTTGTGAAGTGTGGGCATTAGAGGATAAGGTCCAATACTTTGGCATGCCTAGTGTGTTTGAAAAATGAATGAAACTAGAATATTGGAAAAAATTAGCTTAAAAGGCAGAGTGTAGTCATTAGGTGGAGGAGTGTAGTTACAATAAGATAAAGTCTAGGTTATCATCATGGAGTTAATAGTTGAAGTAGAGAACAAGGTTATTACAGGAAAGGAAGTCAGAAAACAGAGGGGCCAGGTTATTGAAAGGGTCATCTTCATGGATATTAAAATAATGAAGAATGATGTCAGTAGTTTGAAGGAAAGTGACTATGAGATAAATGAAAAACTGCGATATCCATATCTTTTTTCTCTCAGATAAAAGGGAAAAAATTGTAGAACTATAATTATCAAGGTGATGTGTGTGGTGGAAAACAGCATCATTAGCCCTTTTGGTACCTTTGCCCGCTCCCCAGTCCTTTTACAAATAGTATTCTTGTGTTTTCTAGCAAAGTTATAGAGTTGTTATTTACTAAGCACATTATTATGCTTGATAAATTGTTTTCTTATAAAAATGATTTCATAGAAAAGGAGTTAGTGGTTCTACCTGCCAAATCTCTGCCATTGCTTAAGGCCCTGTCAGCCTTGGCAATGAAAAAATCAGGTCCACATTCAGGGACATTTCTATTTATAGAGTAAAAGTCATACTTAAAAATTGTTGATTCTATTTCAAGGACTAGATTTAGCTCTTTGGTTCAGATCCCAGGAATTAATCCTTTACCGACATATTTTTCTCTTGAAGATATCTTTAAGATATCTGACACAGTGGTGCATGCCTGTAATCCCAGGAGTCTTAGGCAGGAAGACTGCAAATTTGAGGTCAGACTGGGCAACTTATTGGGCGGGGGGAGGGACATTCTTCTAGCGGGTGGGAGCATGGCTTAGTGGTAGAAGAGCATGTGCCTAGCATGCATGAGGTCCTGGTTCTATCCCCAGCAATGTGGAGACTTAGGGGGGACTTTTTCTGTTACATGTATGCAAGATTAATCAATATATTCAGTTTTAGGTTGAACTCCATTATGATCATCTTGAAACCACAGTTTGATTTTTTTTTAATTTACAGCTTCAGAAATTTGAAATTATCAATTTTCCTGAATAAGATCATAGTATAAATTCAGATTTTAGCCACCAAAAGTATAAAACAAGCTTTACTGTGTAGTATAATTCCTTAAGCCAGAAAACAAAGAAACAAGTAAGGGAAAAAGTAGGATCTCTTGGGTTCTGAGAACTGATGAAGGATAAAGAGAATGCTTATAAGGTCAAATAAGATTTACCACACCTAATAAATGCTACCTTCACATGGAATTGTCCTTCAGGAAACAAGGAGTAAAACATAAAATAGAACAAGAAGGAAGAGATTATACCTGGAAAGAAACTGAGAATGTCTCATACCAAAGAACAATAGTAATAAAATTCTTATTCAGGCTAGAAGTCAGAGTAACTTGGCTATATAAAGTGATAACCAACAGGAGACCCATGGGTTATATGTAGGTCACCTGGTTCATAACCTAGTTTCAACATGAAATTAGTCTATTAGAGATGTCAAGCACTGGATGCGGTCCTCAAACCAGCTTCCATAGGAATTTGCCCCCAGCTATTTGGGCCAATGGATAGGCACTCTACCTAAGGGAAATCAATTCATGAGCTGATCGGCAGTTCACCAGTGGCCCAGCACAAAAAGATGAATTTAGCTAATCATATTGACTGACTTGGAAGTTGAGTCAAAGAAGCAGGGGTATTGATTCATGGACAACTAAAAACCCAGAGCCTGTGCTGGTCATGTGCCAGCTAAAGTTATAAAGGAACCAAACATATGAGCACTGAAAACCACTAGCTAGAAAGAAGAAAACAAAGAAAATGAGTGAAGAAAAACAGAATTACTGGAGAAAGGGGTGGGACGAGCCTTACATCTTCAGAGATGATTAGAGTCATTTTTTCCAAAACTTGCCTTCCAGTTTCAATTGTCATTAGGCCCTATTATATTTGCCTAGAGTCTCATAAGAGTCCAGTTGTATGTGTGTATGTATATATGTATGTATGTATCTATCTCTTTATCTATCTATCTACACACACACACACACACAGAAGTGATTCATGTATGCATATATGCATTTTCTAGTGACTGGGTCCCTGACTTCCAGTAGGATCTATTTGCCTCCTGCACATGAATACAAATTCATGCCCAACAAGAAGCACTGGAAGTTAAATGCTCCTTTGTACTTAGGTTAGACTTATTTCACCAAACCAATTTCCCAAGTCATGTCTCAAAAGAATTGACTTTTTGCAATTTGACTCTTGTGACTTCTGTTTCCTGAGTTAACTTTGTGTACAGCCTTTGGAGTCAGTCAAACATGTATTGATACCCTGATTCTTCTACCTTTCAACCATGTTCTTGGACAAATTCTTTAACCCTTCGGAGTCTTAGATTCTTGGAATTTTCATATTCTGTGGATATAATTGAGATATATGTGTCTAGTGTGACCATTGGATCACAAAAAAAGATTTTCTACATTTTTTTTCTATTTGGTACTGGAAATTGAACCCAGGGGCACTTTACCATGGAGCTATATCCCCGGTCTTTTTTTGGGAGGTAGGGGGGGTGGTGGTACCAAGGATTGAAACTCAGAAGTAGTCCACCACTGAGCCATATCCCAAGACCTATTTTTTTTTTGTATTTTATTTAGAGACAGGGTCTCATTGAGTTGCTTAGCGCCTTACTTTTGCTGAGCCTGGCTTTGAACTTGCAATCCTCCTGCCTCAGTCTCCCAAACTGCTGGGATTACAGGGGTGTGCCATCACCAGTATCCCTAGTCCTTTTTTTTTTTTTATTTTGGCACAAGGATTTGCTGAGTTGCTGAGGGTCTCACTAAGTTTCTGAGGCTAGCCTCAAACTTGGGATCCTCCTGCTTTAGCCCCACAAGGTGCTAGTTTAGAGATAGGCAAGTGCTTTACCACTAAGCCACATCCCTTCGCCCTGTTTATTTTATTTTGAGGCAGTGTATAGAATTCTGAGCCCAGGCACCCAAAAGCATGAATCCTCTGGTATAGTCCCTCCCTCTGCTTTAAATAGTAGCATTTCTGCTTAAAGGTCCTTAGTGATGCTTTCCAATGTGTTTCTGAGTCTGACTTTTGTTAGTTTCTATTGTACCCAGCCTCCAGGTTGTATATCATGCAAGATTGTATTTGGGGGTGCCTCTTGGGATATACATCTTGCATCCATTGGCATATGACTGTGTACACAATATTGGGTTTTGACAGTTTTCACAATTTAGAATATAATGTGGGACATTAAACCCTTCTGAAAATTTGATCAGTTTAAATTTAAAATAACAATAGTTTTATCTTTCCAGAGCATTTTTTATATGTAGGCAAGCAAATAATTTCCTGTTTTAAAGGGAAAATCTTATATAATTTCTTAACTATTTCATTTGTAAAGTGAGTTCCTCTGTCACTAGAGAATATTCCTCCTGCGGGAAAATGAAACACAAAATCATTTTTATTGTAACAAGTAGAGACCTAATCTCTTGACAAGAGAATATATAATCCAACCAAAAAAGGACAGACTACACACTTGCAATCTTTAAATGTAGGCACCTAAATGCTGTCCATTTCTAAATGTTTAGATGGTCCATAGGATTTTCAGAGGCTTATCCTACCTTTACAGTTGTTTCTTGGGTTACAATTATAACAAGGCAGAATTTTGTCACTAGTTCCACCTCTCAGGTATAATAGTCTCACTAATATTTTTGTAACATTTGGTCCAATTTGTCCAGCCATTGTAAGTGCTTTCATGTGACCAGGGAACAAAAGTTTCTGCTGATTGAGTCATCACCAAGTTGCTTTCTTCAAAATGCTGAAGGCTCGCCAACACCTGTTGTTGCCTGTGTTCTTGATAAAAGACATTCTAATTGGGGTAAGATGAAATCTTAAGGTGGTTTTGATTTGCATTTCTCTTATAACGAGTGATGTTGAACACTTTTTCATAAATCTGCTGATTGCTTGTAGATCTTCCTCTGTAAAGTGTCTGTTCATTTCCTTGGCCCATTTATTGATTGGGTTATTGGTGTTCGTGGTGTAAAGATTTTTGAGTACTTGGTAGATTCTGGAGATTAGTGCTCTGTCCGAAGTGTGTGTGGCAAAGATTTTCTCCCACTCTGAAGGCTCTCTCTTCACATTGCTGATTGTTTCCTTTGCTGAGAAGAAGCTTTTTAGTTTGACTCTATCCCAATCATTTATTCGTGCTTTTATTTCTTGCGCTTTGGGAGTCATGTTAAGGAAATCTGGTCCTAGGCCGAACACAGGCAACAACAGGTGTTGGCGAGGATGTGGGGAAAAGGGTACACTCATACATTGCTGGTGGGAGTGCAAGTTGGTGCAGCCACTCTGGAAAGCAGTGTGGAGATTCCTTAGAAAACTTGGAATGGATCCACCGTTTGACCCTGCTATCCCACTCCTTGGCCTATACCCAAAGGACTTAAAATCAGATTGCTACAGTGATTCAGCCACAGCAATGTTCATAGCTGCTCAATTCACAATAGCTAGATTATGGAATCAACCTAGATGCCCTTCAGTAGATGAATGGATAAAGAAACTGTGGTATATATACACAATGGAATATTACTCAGCCATAAAGAAGAATAAAATTATGGCATTTGTAGGTAAATGGATGATGTTGGAAACTGTTATGCTAAGTGAGATCAGCCAATCCCCAAAATCCAAAAGCCGACTGGTCTCTCTGGTAAATGAATGATGATGCATAATGCGGGGGGGGAAAGGTGGCAAGAATGGAGGAAAGATAGCTAGCATAG
>JAJEJO010000154.1:765869-875109 GCA_020662805.1 Glaucomys volans | reverse complement strand
TTGTGTACAACCAGTGAAACAATAATTGTACTCCATTTGTGTTCAATAAAAAAAAAAAAAGACATACTACAAGCAGTTGAAAAATTATTAGAGACAGAAAAATGGAAGAATAAATTCTTCCTAATATTTTCCCTCAATCCTGTATTTCATTTCTGCTTAGTTTATTTTTATTTTGATTAACTCATATCAATTGTACATATTTATAGGATAGTGAATGAAATTTCAATATGCATATATAATGTGCAATAACAGATCATGCATATCTATCACCACAAATACCTTTCTTTGTGTTGGGAACATTCAAATCCTTTCTGCTAGCAATTTTGAAATATTCTATTAATTGTCGGCCATGGTTAACGCTACTAACAGAACAGCTCCAATCCAAAGGCATCCCTGTACCCATTACCTATTACCATCCTCTTCTCCCCTCTCCCACTCCTTTCCCAGACTCCATTAACCACTATTCCATTTTCTTACTTCTTTGAGATCTACATTTTAGATTTTCACATTTAGGTGAAAACATATAATATATGTCTTTCTATGCCTGTCATTTCATTTAACATGTTTTCTAGTTCCATTCGTGTTACTTGCCAATGACAGTTTCATCTTTTGTAGATAAATAATATTCAATTGTGTTTATGTACATTTTCATTATCCATTTACCTGTTTAAACACCTAGGTTAACTTATAACTTAACTATTTGAATAATACCACAATAAACATGCAAGTGCAGATGTCTCTTCAATTAATTGATTTCAATTCTTTTGAATGTACACCCTGAGTAGGACTGCTGGATCATATGGTAGCTCTATTACTAGCGTTTTAAAGAAATTCTATACCATTTGCCATAATGGCTATACTAGTTTATATTCCCACTGACAGTGTATGAGAGTTTCCCTTTCTCCACACTGTTTGTTTATTTGTATTGTACTAGGGATGGTTGAACCCAAGAGTCCTTAACCTGTGAGCCACATCCCAATGCTTTTTATTTTTTTAATTTTGAGACGGGTCTCACTAAGTTGCTGGGTCAATCCTCTTGCCCTTCAGCCTTCCGAATCACTGGGATTATAGGGATGTGTCACCTTCTGGCTAGCATTTTTTGTTTGCTTTGGCATATGCTTGGTCATTCTTATGTCCTAATTTTTGAGAAATTTCAATTCAGATCTTTCACCCTTTTAAAAATATATTATGTGGTCTGTTGTTTAAATTCCTTATATATTCTAGAAATTAATCTTTATGTAGATGAATAGTTTGTAAATGTTTTCATCTATTCTGTAGAATGTCTAAGAGAGTAAATTGCTAACTCTTAATTTTTTCCTTTGCTATACAGATTTTAAATTTGATGAAATCCAATTTGTCAATTTTTGCTTTTATTGTCCATGCTTTTGGGGCTATAACCAAAAATATCTTGGTCCAGACCAATGTCCTAAAACGTTTCCCCTAATGTCTTAAAACATTTCCCCTATGCTGTCTTCTTATAGTTTCACAGTTCTGAGTTTTACATTTAAGTCTTTCCAGTATAAATTCTTTTTGTATACGGTGATAGATAGGAGTCTAGTTTCTGCCTATGTATATCCAGTTTTCTCAGTATCATTTATGGAAGAGAATTTTCTTTCTCCAATGTATATTGTTACTGCTTTTGTCAAAAATCAATGCTGCACATGACGTAGTTTCTTTTTTCAGGATAGCATATTGATTGATTTACTTTGCTCTGTGTTCGTTTTTATGCCAGTATCATGCTGCTTTATTTAACATAGCTTTGTATATACTTTGAAATCAACTAATAATGCCTCTGGCTTTTTTCTTTTTGCTCTAGATTGCTTTGGCTATTTAGAGTTTCTGTGATTCCATACAAATTTTAGGAGTGTTTTTTCCTGTTTCTATGAAGAATGTCATTGGTATTTTCATAGAAACTGCACTGAATCTGTACACTCTCTTCGAGTAGTACAGACATTTTAACAATATTAATTATTCCAGATATGAATAGGGGCTGTTTTTTATTTTCTCTATAATTTCTTTCACTTTTCTAATTTTCATACTGATGACTCACTTCCTTGGTTAAATTTATTCCTAGATATTTCTTTTGTTTTTAAAGCAATTGTGAATGGGATCACTTTCTTGATTTCACTCTTAGCAATTTCATTTCTGGTGTATTTTTTTTAACTTTGCTGATTTTTATGTTAATTGTGTATCCTACAATACTACTGAATTTATCAATTCTTTCTGTCTTTTGGTGGAATCTTTAGGCTTTTCAATATATAAAAATCATGTCACTTTCAAATAGGTATAATATGACGTCCTTTCCTCTTGGATGCTCTTTATTTCTTCCTTTCACCTTATTGTTCTAAAATTTCAAATACCACACTGAATATAAATGATGAAAGTAAAGTAGACATCCTTTGTCTTATTCTTAATCTCAGAGGAAACAATTTTAGTTTTTCCCCCACTCAAAATCATGTTGGTGTTGTGTTTGTCATATATAGCCTATACTGTATTGAGATACATTTCTTGTACACTTAATTTTTCTAAAGGTTTTTATCATGAAGGGATGTTGAATTTAATCAGATATCTTTCGTTCATTCATTGAGATGATCATGTGATTTTTATCTTTCATTCTGTTGTGGTGATGTCTGACATTTATTGATTTTCTAATACTGAACCATTCCTGGGATAAATCTCACTTGGTCATGGTATATAATCTTTTTATTTGCTGCTGGATTTAATTTAGTAATATGTTGTTGAAGATTTTTACATCTATGTTCATTAGGGATACTGGAGTGAGTTTTTTTGTTGTTATTGTTTCTGTGGCTGTGTCTTTGTCTGGTTTTGGTATCAGGGAATGTTGGACTTGTATAATGAGTTTGGAAATGTCTACTCCTTTTCAAACTTTGAAAGAGTTTGAGAATTGGAATTAGTTCTTTAAAGCTATGGTAAAAGTCACTGAAACCACCCAGTTTTTTTTTTTTTTTTTTTGAAGACTTATTATTGTTTTGATTTTGTTATTTGTTTGTCTATTCAGATTTTCCACATCCTCATGGTTCAGTTGTTTTGGTTATGCATGCCCAGAAATTAATCCATTACTTTTAGGTTTTCAGATCTGCTGGCATATAATTGTTCACAGAAATCCCTAGCAAGCCTTTGTGTTTCTATAGTATTGGTTATAATGTCTCCACTTTCCTCTTTGATTTTATTTATTTGAGTATTCTCTCCCCTCACCACTTTGGCTAATCTACCTAAAGATTTGTTGACTTTTTGTTTATCTTTTCAAAAAGTTAACTGATTGCTTCCTTAATCTTTCGTATTCTTTTTTGGTCTCCATTTCATTTATTTCTTCTATGATCTTTGCTATTTCTTTCGTCCTATGAAATTGGGATTTCATTTATTCTCGTTTTTCTATTTCCTTGAGTTACTAACATTAGGTCATTTATTAGAAATCTATTTTACTGATGTAGGCACTTACTACTATTAAATTCCCCTCTTCATATTGCCATTGTAGTAATTGATACATTTTGACAGGTTATATCTTCATGTTCAATTGTTTCAAGAATTTTTTAATTTCCCTTTTAGTTTCTTCTTTGACCTGTTGGTTATTCTAGAGAATGTTGTTTAATTTCCATATATTGATATAATTTCTAACATACCTTTTATTGTTGATTACTAATTTTAATTCATGGTGGTCAGAGAGGATACATGCTATAATTTCAATTTTGTTGAACTTGCTTTGTGACCGAGTTTATTTTCTATACTGGAAAATGTTTGATGTTCTGAAGAGAAAAATGTGTTAAGTCCCTTTGGTCCATTTGACAGTTTAACTCTATTTCTTCGAAGATTGTTTTGTCTAGATAATCTATCCATTGTTGAAAGTGGGGTGTTAGAAACCCAACTATTATTGTATTGGAGTTCATCTCTTCATTTAGGTTAATACTTTTTTCTTTACATGACTAGGTGTTTCAGAACTGGAGGTACAATATATATATATGCACACACATATATATGATGTACACATAATATGTATATATGCTATATATATATAAACACATAATGATATATCATATATATACATTGCAGATACATTATATACATATATGTATAAATTATACATAGAGTATATACATATATAATGATGTATCATATGTACATTATATATATTCATATATATATTATATATCTAGACACACATACATATAAACACACATAATGGTTAGCCTCTCTGGGGATTGCTGCCTATATCATTACACATTTAACTTCTTTTTATCTTTTTGCTGTTTTTGACAAAACTATTTTATTAACATAACTCTTGCTATAGCTTCTTATTTTTGATTTTCATTTGCATGGTGTATCTTTTTCCATCACTTAATTTTAACTGTATTTTTGTACTGGGTATTGAATCCAGGGGTGCACTATCATTGAGTCACATTCTCCAGTCCTTTTTGTATTTTTGTTAGAGACAAGTCTTGGTAAATTGCTGAGGGTCTTGCTAATTGCTGAGACTGGCCCTGTCTTGTGAGTCTTCTACCCCAGTCTCTGAGTCCATGGGGTGAAGAAAGTTTCTTGTAGACAGCATATCATTGAGTCATGAGTTTCTTATCCATTCAGCTGGTCTATTCCTTTTAATTGGGAGTTTTAATACATTTACATTAAAGTTTTTTATGAGGAAAGGTGCACTCCTGTTATTTTTTGTTAATTTTTTCTAGTTGTGTATATTCCTTGATCTTTCTTCCTCTCCTATTGTTCAGCTTTGTGGTTTGGTAGTTTTTATAAGGTTTGTCTGTATTAAGAATGTTTGATTCTCTTTCTTGTATATGTTTTCTACCAGTAAATTCTGAACATTTTGTGTGTGTTAGCTTTTCATTACAGTGACAAAAATACCTTAGAAATACAATTTAAAGGATGATCGATTTATTTTTCACACTTTCAGAAATTTCAGTCCACAGTCACTTGGCCCCATTGCCATGGGTTTGTGGTGAGGCAGCATGCTGTGGTATAGAGCTCATGGCAGAACAAAACTGCTCACCTTATACTGGGCATGAAGGACAGAAAGAGGAAGTGTCCAGAGACAAAATATGCCCTCAAATACATACCTAGAGTGATCCACATCTTCCAACAAAATCTCTCTTCCTAAAGTTTCTACCATTTCCCAATACTGCCACCAGTTTCAAACATAAGCTTTCGGGTCAATCTGCTGGTATCGAATTCTGTTTTTGCTTAGGTTGAAAAGAATTTATTTATTCTTCATTTCTGAATAATCATTTTGCTGGGTAACCACTGTGTTTTTTATTAATCAATAGGTGATCCTTGTATCAGCTACAACAGTCTAAACTGGGAACACACTATAAATGCACAATCTCAGATCCCAGTCTAGATCTACTGAATAAGAATCTGTTTTAAAGCAACCTTTAAACCTACAGGTGATTGGATGTATATTAAAATATGAGAAGCTTTTATCCAGACTATACTCAATATCCTAGATATAAACCTAACTTTCCACCTCTAGCCCTATGCCAATGCACTTATGATAAGAAACTAGAAATTAATAATTTTCAAACTAGCATACACCACTGATTCTATGAAAGCTTTGGGAGTCACCTCCTCTGAAAACATACTCAACAAAGCTCCTATCTGGAAGATACGTTTACTATAGCATATTATATAATAATTATATCCTTGTCTCTATTCCTATCCATAAGATTCAGAAGAACAGAAACCCTACTGTGAATCTTTGTATATCCTATCACTGACTACCCAGAATACAGAGGGAAATTAGTAAATACTGACTACACAACTGAATGAATGGATAAGTGATGAATGGAAGGAAGTAAATCCAGCTGGACTGAATCCTAAGGAAGAATTACAGTACTGACATCACAAAGGATATAGTACTAATTGGTAGAAATCCAAATCATATATTTCTCTTCATTCCTTCTTCTCAAATTCAAGACTTCCACCTATCTCCTGTATCTAACTTCAGTGTCCTCTTAGCTGCTAGGAAAGACAGACAAGTAACCTTTCTTGCTTCACAAATGGCAACTCAATCGTTCAGGGTGTTTAATCATCAAAGTCCTGAACTAATTTTTACTAACTCCTTTCTTCTCATACTTCACATATAAGCCATTATCAAATTTTGTTGCCTCTATCTTTGAATTATTTCAGAATCCAAATATTTCTCATGACCTTGTTCCAACTGTAATACTACACCTGCGTCTTAAATTTGTATAGGTCCCTCCTATACAGGTCCCTCCTCTCTCTTTGTGGCTTCTCCTTGTTGGACTCAGGCTACTTTTAAAGCATAAAGGTAGATTCACCATTCTTCTGATTAAACACTCCAAAAGGTTCTGTGCTGATCTTCTACTTATAACATGAATGTCATTCTATCTCAATCTTATAGTGACTTAACAAGGCCTTGGAAAACTGCCTCACTTCTACCTCTATGAAATCACTGCTAACTCCTCTCCTCATAGCTCTCCATCTAAACACACTGGATTCCTTGCTATGTCACATAGTCCTTCCAGATTTCTATCAAATGTCATCTAATCAGAATGGCTTTCTCTCACTACCATGTACAAAACAAGACCATTATTCTTCATTAGACTCTATCTCATATAATACTTATTATCCTGTGACATGTGTTTGTTTGATATTGATTCTTTGATCTGACTGTATGCTCCATGAGTACAAAAACCTTATCTTATTCATTAATGTTTCTTTAACACCAAGGACAATACCTAATAAACAACAATATATCAATATTTGCGGAATATATACAGATATACTATTGAGTTTTGTCTAATTGCTTGATTCCATCATTTTACTACATATTTAAAGAAAATATATTTAATTCATTAAAAGTCAACTTCTAGATTCAAAATGGCGGGCTAGAGGAAGGCTGCATTCCTACTTGCTCTGTGGATTCCTACTTGCTGGGGATTCAAACAGCAGGAATATGGCTCTCAACAAGATTTAATATTCAAATCACATATAAGAGGTCCCCAGTCACCACTCCAGAACCAACTCTGCCAGGCCGGGCTCGGCCCGGCCGCGGGCAGCTACCACCTGGAAATGCCAGACCCCCGCAGCCACTTCGGAGTCACCGACCTGGGCCTGGACTCCGGCGCCAGCCAGCAAGTGAATGCGGGTCCTCAGCAGTTGCTTCGGAGTCACTGACCAGGCTCGGGCACCAGCCAGCAAGTGAGTGCAGGGCCCCAAGTGAGTGCAGGTCCCCAGCAGCCGCTTCAGAGTCACTGACCAGGCTAGGGGGCCAGCCAGCAAGTGAGCGCCAGACTCCAGCAGCCGCTTGGAAATCACCAATGCTGGGCCAGGTTCAGGCCTGAACCCTGGGGCAGCCCCAGCAGTGAATGCATACCCACCAAGCCATCGGGTCCCCATATCCAGCTCCAAGCCCAGGCCTGCACCCTGTACCTGGTCTAGTCTCAGGCCGACACCCACACTGTCGCCAACCATCTAACAACAGCAGGTTACCTTTGCCCACAAACGTTGATAATCCCTGACTTGGAGGCAAGGGACAGCATCCTTCTTGGGACACAGCATTACCAAGTGCCTGACAGGCATCAGACTACTGAACAATAGGAGGTTTGAACAGTACAATATAATTTTACCACAGAACTTCCTTTCTCTTTTTTTTTTGTCTAAATAGTAATATTATGATTATTCCTAATATACTTACTACATTCCCACTTCTTTCCTATTAATACCCTTATCATTCTATCATGCTCTAATATAGCAGTGTCCTTGGAGACCCATTCTCTTTTCTCATGCTAAAACCTTATTTCCTCTAATTCTGCTCTCACTATTCCTAAGACATAGTAACTCTATAGACTCACTTCCTATCTCATTAACATTATATTCTAAACTACTCAGCATTTTCTTTTTCCACTATTTGAAATTGTGGTCCTTATTGCAAACCTATCGATTATGCAGTAGATAATTTGTACTCATTTCTGTATACTATAACGCAGTTTATATCTAAATAGATTCTATATGGTTTATATCAAAATAGATTCTATATGATTCTATTGTTTATATGGGGTACTGCGAATAATAATCTCTTCAAAGTGAGGTATTGGAAATCTGCAGGGACACTATAAGTCTTTACAGGGAAACTACAATCCCTCTGATTTGCACTACTACAGGGGAAGATACACAAGCAACATGAGAAAGCACAGGAAGAAAGTGTCCCAAACAAACCTAGACGATATATCAAGAGAACCCAAAGACAGTATGGTAGAAGGAATGACAGAAAGGGAGTTCAGAATGTTCATAATTAAAATGATCCGAGAAGAGACTGATGTGACGAGAGCACAAATTCAGGCAATGAATAATCAGCTAGTAGAGCAATTGCAGGAAGCAAAAAATCATTTCAATACAGAGAGAGAACTTCTAAAAAAAAAAAAAACAGAAATCCTTGAAGGAAATAAGGAAATGAAGGGAACAATAAACCAAGTTAAAAACTCAATAGAAAGCATAATTAACGGAATAGATCACCTGGAAGACAGAACCACAGACAATAAAGATAAAATACTTAATCTTGAAAGCAAAGTCGAACAAACAGAGTAGATGGTTAGGAATCATGAACGGAACCTCCAAGAAATACGGGACATCATGAAAAGACCAAATTTAAGAGTTACTGGGATTGAGGAAGGCACAGAAATACAAACCAAGGGAATGAATAATCTGTTCAATTAAATAATATCAAAAAATATCCCAAATATGACAAATGAGATGGAAAATCAATTACAAGAGGCTTATAGGACAACAAACGCACAAAATTACAATAGATCCACACCAAGGCACATTATAATGAAAATATCCAACATACTAAACAACGAGAGAATTTTAAAGGCTGTGAGAGAAAAGCATCAGATTACCTACAGGGGGAAAACAATACGGATCTCAGCAGATTTCTGAGCCCAGACCCTAAAAGCAAGAAGGGCCTAGAACAACATATTTCACGCTCTGAAAGAAAACAGATGCCAACCAAGAATCTTATACCTGGCAAAACTTACCTTCAGATTTGATGAAGAAATAAAATCTTTCCATGATAAACAAAAGCTTAAAGAATTCACAAATACAAAGCCTGCCCTACATAACATTCTCAGCAAAATATTCCAAGAGGAAGATATGAAAAATAACAATGTTAGTCAACATGGGGAGGAATTACCCTAAAGAAATAGCCAATCAAAGGAGAAACAAAGTTAAGTTAAAAGCCCGAAAAAAGCTAAAATGACAGGAAATACAAGTCATATCTCAATAATAACCCTGAATGTAAATGGCTTAAACTCATCAATCAAAAGACATAGACTGGCAGATTGGATTAAAAAGAAAGACCCAACAATATGCTGCCTTCAAGAGACTCATCTCATAGAAAAACATGCCCACAGACTAAAGGTGAAAGGTTGGGAAATAGCATACCATGCACATGGACTGAGTAAAAAAAGCAGGGGTTTCCATCCTCATTTCAGATAAAGCAGACTTCAAACCAAAGTTAGTCAGAAGGGATAAAGAAGGACATTTCATACTGCTTAGAGGAAGTATAAATCAGCAAGAAATAACAATCATAAATATTTATGCACCAAACAATGGTGCATCCATGTATGCCAATGAGATCCTTCTCAAGTTCAGGAACCAAATAGACCAAAACACAATAATACTGGGGAACCTTAACACACCTCTCTCACCGTTGGACAGATGTTCCAAGCAAAAATTGAACAAAGAAACCATAGGACTCAATGACACAATCGCTAATTTAGACTTAACAGACATATATAGAATACTCCATCCATAAAAAAGCGAATACACTTTCGTCTCAGCAGCTCATGGCTCCTTCTC
This sequence comes from Glaucomys volans, assembly GCA_020662805.1. Classification (NCBI taxonomy): domain Eukaryota; kingdom Metazoa; phylum Chordata; class Mammalia; order Rodentia; family Sciuridae; genus Glaucomys; species Glaucomys volans. Next base: position 865,266 of record JAJEJO010000154.1, on the reverse strand, counting down.
AAAAATAGACCATATGTTATGCCACAAAGCTACTCTTAGCAAATACAAAAACATAGAGATACTACCTTGTATACTATCAGATCATAATGGAATGAAATTAGATATCAAGGATAAAGTTATAACAAGAAACTACTCCAAGACCTGGAGATTAAATAATATGCTATTGAATGATGCATGGATAACAGAAGACATTAGAGGGGAAATTAAAAGATTCTTAGAGGTCAGTGAGAACAAAGATACAACATATCAAAATCTCTGGGATACTATGAAAGCAATGCTAAGAGGAAAATTCATTGCATGGAGTGCATTCAACAAAAGAATGAAAAGTCAACAAATCAATGATGTAATCAGGCATTACAGCTAAAAGCCCTAGAAAAAGAGAAACAGACCATCACCAAAAGCAGTAGAAGACCGGAAATAATTAAAATCAGAGCTGAAATCAATGATATTGAAACAAAAGAAACAATTCAAAAAAATTGACAAAACAAAAAGTTGGTTCTTTGAAAAAATAAACAAAATTGATAAACCCTTAGCCACGCTAATGAAGAGAAGGAGAGAGAAACTCCAAATTAATAAAATTCATGATGGAAATGGAAATATTACAACAGACACTATTGAAATACAAAACATAATAAGAAGCTACTTTGAAAATTTATACTCCAACAAAATAGAAAACCTGGAAGACATCAACAGGTTCCTAGAGGCATATGAGCCACCCAAACTGAATCTGGAGGACATACACAACTTAAATAGATCAATTTCAAGCAATGAAATAGAGGAAGTCATCAAAAGCCTACCAACAAAGAAAAGTCCGGGACCAGATGGATTCACAGCCGAGTTCTACAAGACCTTCAAAGCAGAGCTCATTCCAATACTCCTCAAAGTATTTCATGAAATAGAGGAGGAGGGAACCCTTCCAAACTCATTCTATGAAGCTAATATCACCCTGATACCAAAACCAGAGAAGGACACGTCGAGGAAAGAAAATTTCAGACCCATATCTCTAATGAACATAGATGCAAAAATTCTTAACAAAATTTTAGCAAATCGCATACAAAAGCATATTAAAAAGATAGTGCACCATGATCAAGTGGGTTTCATAACAGGGATGCAAGGTTGGTTCAACATCCGGAAATCAATAAATGTAATTCACCACATCAACAGACTTAAAGTCAAGAACCACATGATTATTTCAATAGATGCAGAGAAAGCATTTGATAAAATACAGCACCCCTTCATGCTCAAAACACTAGAAAAAATAGGGATAGTAGGAACGTTCCTCAACATTGTTAAGGCTATCTATGCTAAGCCCACAGCTAGCATCATTCTAAATGGAGAAAAATTGAAAGCATTCCCCTGAGAACTGGAACAAGCAGGGATGCCCTCTTTTGCCACTACTATTCAACATTGTCCTTGAATCTCTAGCCAGAGCAATTAGACAGACAAAAGAAATTAGAGGGATACCAATAGAAAAAGAAGAGATCAAACTATCCCTATTTGCTGATGACATGATTCTCTATTTAGAAGACCCTAAGAATTCCACCAGAAAACTTCTGGAACTCATAAATGAATTAAGTAAAGTAGCAGGATATAAAATTAATGCTCATAAATCTAATGAGAGAGAAATTAGGAAAACTACCCCATTCACAATAACCTCAAAAAAAATGAAATACGTGGGAATCAATCTAACAAAAGAAGTGAAAGGCCTTTACAATGAGAACTACAGAACACTAAAGAAAGAAATTAAAGAAAGTCTGAGAAGATGGAAAGATCTCCCTTGTTCTTGGATAGGCAGAATTAATACAGTCAAAATGGCCATACTACCAAAACCGCTATACAAATTCAATGCAATTCCAATTAAAATCCCAATGACGGACCTCATAGAAATAGAGCAAGCAATCATGAAATTCATTTGGAGGAATAAGAGACCCCGAATAGCTAAAGCAATTCTTAGCAAGAAGAGCGAAGCAGGGGGTATCACAATACCAGACCTTCAAATATACTACAGAGCAATAGTAACAAAAACAGCATGGTATTGGCACCAAAATAGACAGGTAGATCAATGGTACAGAATAGAGGACACAGAAAGAAACCCACATAAATATAGGTATCTCATACTTGACAAAGGAGTCAAACACATACAGTGGAGAAAAGACAGCCTCTTCAACAAATGGTGCATAATGCGGGGGTGGGGAAGGGTGGCAAGAATGGAGGAAGGATAGATAGCATAGAGGGAAGGGAGGGGTGGGGTCGGGGTGGGGGGGTAAGAATAATAACCGAATGTGTGATAGACATCATTGCCCTGTGTACATGTATGAATGCACAGATGGTGTGACTCTACTTTGTGTACAACCAGAGAAACAATAGCTGTACTCCATTTGTGTTCAATGAATCAATAAGTAAATTAAAAAAAAAGTCAACTTCTAATTCAAAATTCCTATCTTTAAATATCTATCTCTGTCACATGACATAAAAAACATTATTTAATCAGTATTAGCTACATAAAAGTTTACTACCTTCAGAGAAAAACACATAGCAACTTCCAAATAAACTTCATTCATATCATTTTCAAACTCCAGTATAATTAGGGCAAGTTCGAAAATAATTTTCAGTTTTCTCTTTAATCTCTGCTTGAATTATCTTAAACTTAAATGCAAATACTAAGCAACTTGAATGCAAATACTAAGCTGACCTGGCCTGAAAACACTTATTTAGTAGCAATATCCAATATGCCATATGCCATTTTGTATCTAAAATTTATGAAAAACACAAAAACATTTCCTACATCTTTATGCATAAACTTATTACAAATATAGCTAAAATTTCTACTTTAAATACCTTATCAAGACATCTAATGATTAATTCAAAAGAACACACACACACTTCTTATAAAGAGACCAAACAATCAAGAGAACCAAACTCACAGATGAACCAAATATAGGAGCTATTAGAGATGGGTTTTAAAATAACTATGATTAACATGTTATAGGACATGGTTGGAATAGTAGGCAGGATAGAAGAACAGATAGAGAATATTATCCAGAAATAAAAACTATAATAGGCAAATGGAAATACTAGGAAAGAGTTGAAATATCAGTTTCATTTAACAATTGAACAAGAAGGGCTGTGTGTGTGTGTGTGTGTGTGTGTATTGCTGTGGATCAAACTCAGGTTCTTGTGCATGCTAGGTAATCAGTATAACACTGAGCTACACCCACAGCCCAACAAAATTGTTAAAAATTAAGTTGTTAAATATAATCACTTAGAGTAACCACTAGAAAAGAACTAAATATATTCTCTTATTATTGAAAAATTATTGCCCATGTCTCTTAAATATTTCATACACACACAAAGAACCATACACATATAAACTACAAGGCACAAACTGATGAAAATTCCACATTAGCAAACATCTATTACAAAAACGAAGCCATAATGGAGGGAACACAACACAAACCAAAAATGTATACATACAAACACCAAAATGGCAGACTTTCATCCTGCCTTATCAGAAATAAGATTCCATGTATATGTATTAATTTCTCAAATCATGATTTACAAATTATAATTGAACCACATGATGTCTACACAAAATAACTTTATATTTAAATACCCAATTAGGTTGAATGTATAACATGAAAAATGACACAGCAGGCAAATAGTAAAAGAAAGTGGGGGTGGGCTATATTATTAACATCAAACAAAACAGACTTTAAAACAAATATTGTCAATAAAGATAAAGGACACTTTATGTACAAGAAGTAAAAAGGGCTGGGGTTGTAGGTCATTGGTAGAGCACTTGCCTAGCATGTGTGAGGCACTGGATTCGATCCTCAGCACCACATAAAAATAATTAAAAGTATTGTGTCCACCTATAACTACATATATATATAAAGTAAAATCAAGAATCAATAAACGGGACAGTGTCAAACTAAACAGCTTTTTCACAGCAAAGGAAACAAAACCATGAAAAGAGAGTCTACGGAATGTGAGACAGTCTTTGCCACCTGCACCTCAGATAGAGCATTAATCTCCAGGTTATATACAGAACTCACAAAATTTAACACCAAAAACCCAAATAACCCAATTAATAAATGGATGAAGGAACTGAACAAACACTCCACAGAAGAAGAAATATGAATGGTCAACAAATATATGAAAAAGTGTTCAACATCTCTAGTAATTAGAGCAATGTAAATTAAAACCACTGAGATTTCATCTCACTCCTGTTGGAATGGCAATTATCAAGAATACAAGTAACAATAAATGTTGGCGAGGATATGGGGTAAAGGGTATACTCATACATTTCTGATAGAACTAAAAATTGATGCAACGACTCTGGAAAGCAGTATGGAGATGCCTCAGAAAATTTGGAATGGAGACACCACTTGACCCAGTTATCCCACTCCTCAGAACATACCCACAGGACCTTAAAACAAAACACCACAGTGATGCAACCACATCAATGTTTATAGCAGCTCAATTCCCAATAGCTGAGTTATGATACCAACCTAGATACCTTACAACAGATGAATGGATACAAAAAATTTGTTTTATATACCCAATGGAATATTAGTCACCCATAAAAAAGAATGAAATTTGTGTGGCAGAAAATGGATGGATCTGGAGACTATGAGGTTAAGTGAAATAAGCCAATTCCAAAAAACCAAAGGTCAAATGTTCTCTCTGATATATGGATGCTAACCCACAACAACTCTTTTTTGGGTGGGGAGGATATCTTCAAAGTTTTTTCTCTCTTTGCTGCAACCTTGAAATTTTTCTTCAGTTCACACATGTTCTCTTTTGTTGTGGTTATGGTGATGTTGTATCTGTTTACTAAATCATCATCATCATCATCATCATCATCATCATCATCGTCATCATCATTTGGTACTGGGACTTGAACCAAGGGGCACTTTAGGACTGAGTTACAGGACCAGTCCTTTTTAAAAGTTAATAGTATGGTTTTATTTTGTGACAGGGTTTTGCTAACTTGCTGAGGTTGGCTTCAAATTTACAAGTCTGCCTCAGCCTCAAGTTGTCACTACTATAGGTGTGCATCAAAGTGTGTAGATCTGTTCCAACCTCAGCACCACATAAAAACAAATAAATAAAATAAAGGTATTGTGTCCAACAACAACAAAAAAATATTAAAAAAGAAAACAGAACCTCAACCCTTGAAGGCAGAACTTCAGGCCTTGAATACAGATTAGATGTTTTATGATCTTGAATACATGTTAGAGGTATACGATCTTGAGTACACAGAATTCAATAAAAAAAGGGAAAAAATTATGGAACATGACCAAAATGTAAAAAAACTCTGGAAGAATATTAGAAGACAAAACATGAGAAACATTGGTATAAAACAAAATGTGGAGATACAAACTAAAGATGTAAAGAACATTTTCAATGAGAGTGTAACAGAAAACATTTCCCATACCAGAAATGAGATAAACATCCACATACTGGAGGCTTACAGGACCTCAAATGGACTTACATGAATGAAAAGTTCACCAAGAAATATTGAAACCAAATGCCTAACAAAAAAAAATAAGGAAAAAATATTAAAAGTTGCAAGAGAGAATTTGTACAGTTTCAAATTCAAGGGGGAAATAAACACTTTCCATGGAAAGAATAAACTAAAAAAATTCATGATACCAAGCCAGCAGTACATAGAAAACTCAAAGATAAACTGTGGGCAGAGGAACTAAAAAACAATCCCAAATCTTCCAAAGAAGAAGTTCAATAGAATAATAACCCACTAAATGGGAATCAAGACAGGAAAAAATAAAGCAAAAAAACAAAATGGCAGGAAACCCTAAATGCATATTCACACTAATACTGAGTATTAATAGTCTCAACTCCCCAACTAAAAGACAAAGATCAGCACAATGGATCAAAAAGCAAGATACAACTATATGCTGTTTATAAGAGACTCATTTTACAGGTCAAGGCATCCACAGGCTGAGAGTAAAAGAATGGAAAATAATATTCCATGTATGTGTACCACAGAAACAAGCAAGAGTGACCATTGTCATATCTGACAAAGCAGAGTTTCAAAAAATATTAATCAGAAGAGACAAAGAAGGCCACTATATCTTATAAAGGGTACAATCCAAAAATAAGATAACACAATGGTAAACATTTATACCCAAAGAAAGAAGTTACCAAAACATAAAATCAATAAAGATATCTACTACCCAAATAAAACTATATATCAAATGGCCCTAATGGACATCTACAGAATATTCCAACCCAAAACAGGTGAAATTACATTCTTAGCTACACAAGGAACATTTTCAAAAACAGTTCATATTCTAGGCCACAAAGAAAATCTTAGCAAAAATTTTACATAATCCCATGTAAAAAATCAGATTACAAAATAAAACTAGAAATCAACAGCAAGGAAAATAACAAATGATATAAACACATACAGATTGAACAATACTCTCTTAAATGAAGAATGAATCAAATAAGCAATGAGAATAGACATGAACAGATTCTTAGAAACAAATGAGAACAGAGAAATGATAGATCAAAATCTCTGGGACAATATAAAAGCAGTTCTAAGAGAAAAATGTATACCACTCAGTGCCTACATTTAAAAATTAGAGATTTCCCAAATAAATATATTTAGGCTCTACTCAAGGCTTTAGAACAAAAAGAACAAACTAACCTACAAAACCAGTACAAGACAGGAAATAATTATGATCAGAGCCAAAATCAATGAAATTGCAATTACAAAAACTATACATTATATCAATGCAACCAAGAGTTGGTTCTTTAATAAATAAGATTGACTAATATTAAGCTGAACTAACCAGAAGAAAGAGAATATCCTAATGAACAATATTAGAGATGAAAAAGGAGTTGCCATCTAAAATCCAGAGAACAATTAGAACCTATTTTGAAAATTTATACTCCAATAAAGTGGAAAGTCTTGAAGACATCAACGAGTTTGAAGACATAAAGGACCTGACCAAATTGATTCAGGAACATATAGAAAACCTAAACAGAACCATATCAACTAATGAAATTGAAATAGAAATAAAAAGTCTTTAGAAAAGTCCAGGTCCAGATAGATGCTCAGATGAATTCTACCAGACCTTTACAAAAGAACTAACACCAGTCTTTCTCAAATTATTCCATGAAACTGAAAGGGAGGCAATACTCCGAAATACTTCTTATGGAGTCAGTATAACTCTAACCTTGATACTAAAACCAAAGATACATCAAGGAAAGAAAACTACAGACCAATATCCCTGATGAATATAGATGCAAAAATCCTTAATATTACCAAACCACATTCAAAAACACATTAGGAAGATAATACACTGTGATCAAATGGGTTTCATCCCAAGGATGCAAGGTTAATTCAATATACAAAAATCAATAAGTGTAATTTACCACTTAAACAGAACTGAGTACAAGAATCATATAATCATCTCAACAGATGTAGCAAAGGTCTATGACAAAATCCAGCACCCATTCATATTAAAAACATTGGAGAAGCTAGGGATCAAAGGAACTTACCTCAACATCATAAAGGCCATTATGACAAACCCAAACCCAACATCATACTAAATAGAGAAAAAATAAACACATTTCCTCTAAAATCAGGAACAAGACAAGGATGTCCACTCTCGTAACTCCTATTCAATATGCTCAAAACTCTAGCCAGAGCTAGGCACAGTGGCATACACCTGTAATCCCAGCAACTTGGGATGCTGAGACAGGAGATGGTGGAGTTCAAAGCCAGCCTAAGCAAAAGGGAGGCGCTAAGAAACTCAGTGAGATCCTGTCTCTAAATAAAATACAAAAAAAAAAAAAAAAAAAAAAAGAAATATTGCTAGGGATGTGATTCAGTAATCAAGTGCCCTAAGTTCAAACACCAGTACACAAACAAAACAAACAAACAAACAAACAACTTTAGCTACAGTAATAAGGCCAAAAAAGAAAAAGAAATTTAAGGGATACAAGTAGTAAAAGAATAAGTCAAACTCCTTCTGTTTCCTGATGACAGGATCTTACATGTAGAAGACCCCAGAAAACTCCATAAGACACCTAGCACTGATAAACGAATTCAGCAAACTATCAAACATTCAACATTCATAAATCAATAGCTTTCCTATACTCCAACAGTGATTCTACTGAGAAAAAAAAATCAGGAAAATCATTCGTTTCACAATAATCATTAAAAACTAAAATGCTTGGGAATTAATCTATTCAATGAGGTAAAAGATCTTTATAATGAAAATTACAGAAATGGAAGGGAGAAATTGAAGAAAACCTTAGAAGATGGAAAAAACCTCTCATGTTCTTGGATAGGCAGAATTAATATTGTCAAAATGGTCATATTACCAAAAGTGTTACAGAGATTCAATGCAATCCCCAGCCATTCTTCACAGAACCAGAAAAAATAGTTCTAACATTCATTTGGAAGATGAAGAGCCCCATAATAACCAAAGCAATCCTGAGCAAGAAGAACAATATAGGAGGCATTATAATACCTGATCTGAAATTATACTACAGAGATATAATACTAAAAACAGCATGTATTGGTATCAAAATAAACATGAAGAGCAATGAGACATAACAGAAAAGACAAAGACAAACCCACATACTTTAAAGGCATCCAATTTTTCAAAAAGGGAAGGAAAGTATAGGTTCACATAAAGATAAAGAGAAGATCAGTAATATGGAAAAAGGAGCTTAAGAGGCTAAGTAGAGGGATGGGTAAGGGGAGGCAATGCAAAATAAATACAAGAAAATCATATTATATTCACATATAAATATGAGACAGGGAATTCCACCTTTATGCATAGCTAGATAGAACCAATCAAATATAATTTACCAGTTGAGTGAAAGGAAGTCTAGTAGAGTACAAGAAAGGGAATGGAACAGGTAAAAGCATACAGGACAGAAAAGTAGGGGATCATGAACTGAAATCAAATTCTCTGTGTGTATGAGTTTGTTGGGATGAACTGAACGATTACATGTAATTATAAAGCTTTAATAAAATATGATAAAAAGTGAAGAATTGGTTGGTTCTATTTAAAATAATGATAGATTAGATTCTATAAGAGTAAACCTCCTGCACAATAACCACTTAAACTTCAAGAAAAATATAAAAACAATTACTGAAGGCAACAAAGAATGATCAAATGCAGTTAGAATCTGGACAATTATTTGGAAAATTGAACAACACTGGGTAAGTAATCCATTTTTATGGGTTTTTACCTGGGGAAGGCAACCACTAAACCATATGTAAGGAGACTAAAATCCAAGAATCTTAATTGTTTAAAGAATTAGAGGACAATATTAAGGCCTACTGCTATAGCTGGAAATGCAGGAGAGAAATACCAGATAGGAAGAAGTCAACCTGCAACTGCATTGAGCAGACCTCTAAGTTATCTTTACAAGATTAAAAGAACTGAAAATCTATTCACTGTCATCCATGACATTCAAGTGATGGAAAACAGAGCATAGAACTTTAAATCATTGAAGCTAGATGAAAATATATATATATATTCAATATTTTCATGGATAATAAAACAAATCAGAGTATAACATGTTATAATCTATACCACACAATCTTAACTTATGAGATATAGAAGAAACATTAACACATGAGGCACATTCAAAAGCAAAGTAGAACCATCAAAAAGAGAGAAGTCATCAAACACAAGAATATTCAAAAGGTGAAACTACAATAAAACAATTTATTTAATTTTATTTTTTTAGTACCATTGATTGAAACCTGGGGTGCTTTACCATAAAGTCACATTCCCAGTCTTTTTTATTTTTTGATTTAGAGACAGGGTCTCAATAAGTTGCTTAGGGCCTAGCTATATTGCTAAGGCTAGCTTTGAACTTGGAATCCTCCTGCCTTAGCCTCACAAGTCACTGGAATTACAGGTATGCACCACCATGCCTAGTAAATTGATAGAGAGGAAATATTAATATATGAGGCATATTCAAAAGGAAAGGAAAAACACCAAAAGGAGAGAAGTTATCATACCCAAGAAGATCCAAAAGATGAAATTAGAATATAATTATTTTAAAGTAGCTTTTTAACATAACAAGGGCCTAAATAAATTTGTTTTTAAAAATATAAACAAATAGGAAAACCCCACAAATCTGCAAAGTACAATAATGGATCAAATGAAAATTCTAGAACTGAACATAAAATATTTATAGAGAACTCAAAGACTTAAGAACAAATAGAAAATTACAGAAATGTCATTAAACTTCAATATATATTAATAAAAATTATATAATCAGAATAACTCAGATACAAAAGTTTGGGAAAAAATGAACAGAGCTTCACTAAATGTGGGACACAGAAAAGCCCAATTAAGTGAGAATGAGAATCCCAAAAGGAGAAAAGAAAGAAAAGTAAAAAAAATTTAAAAATATTAGTAACTTTTTAAAATTCAGTAAAATAATTTTACAAAATCCAAGGAAGCTCAGGTAATGGCGATATTATAAATACAATAAAAAACAAATTTGATACATTATAAAATATTTAAAATTAATTAACAAACTCTTGGGAGAAGAGAAAACTGACAAATTTCATTTAAATGTAAAACAAAATGAGTTCTTGCAGACTTATTATCAGAAACAATGAAGTACAGAAGACAGAAAACTGACACTTTTAAACTGCTTTACAAAACAATTAGCCTAAAACAATTAACCTAAAAGGAAGGACAGAAAAGAAATGAAGGAGAAATAAACAGGAAAAAACAAAAAACTAGTGATAAAGTACTACACCTAAACAAACCATAATAATAATTACATTATATTTTAAGTGAATTAACATTGCAATGAAAAGCAAGAAATTGTAAGAATGAATTGAAAAAAAAACGAGATCCAAATACATAAGATTTAGATAGAGATATGTAGATATAAAAATATTTAAAGACAACTATAGGTTGAAATTCAAGGGATGGTAAAGTTACACCAAGTAAAATGAAACCATTAAAAGGAAGAACTGGTTATATAAGAACATGAAAGGAGATTTCAAGTCTATAGAACATAGCAGTTAAATTTTACCTTTTATAATGATAAAGGTTTTCATTGAAAGGCATAATTATCATATGTATTCACCTAATAAAACAGCTTTGAAACAAATGAAGCAAAAATTGAAAAAACTGAAGGGAGAGAAATAAATCTATAATCATATTGGGAGATTTTAATATGTCTCTCTTAAGCAACCAATAGAAAACTTGAGGTATAGAATCTGAATACTACCAAGTACAATGACATAATTAATGTTTAATGAGCATTCAGCCCTATAGTGCAATGTATAAATTATTTTCAGGTATACATATAGCATGTTCAACAAAACCATATGCTGGGCCATAAAAGACTCAATAAATTTCAAATACAGTAGTCTTACAGAGTACTGTCTCTAACCAAAATGCAAGTGCATTGGAAGTCTATAAAGATGAGAAGATATAAAAGGAGAGAAAACACATAAAAATATTTCAAGAGTAAATCAGAGTCCTCTAAGTAACCAAAAGGGCAAAAGGAAAATCACAAAGGAATTAACAAACGTTTCTAACTGAATACTTGTTTGTAGAAATTGACAAGATGATACTAAAATTTCTACAAAAAATCATACATAGAGCATTCTTGAAAAGAGAATAAAATGATTTACACTATTGTCATTTCAAAAGTTACTTTAAAGGTTCATATGTGAATAGTTATTATGGTTTGGATCAGGAATGTTCCCAAAAGCTCCTATGTTGAAAGGTTCAGAGTTGAGGCTCTTAGGAAATGATTAGATTGTGAGGACTGTAATCTCATCACTGGATTAATAAGTTGTATTGACTACTGTGTGGTAATTGTAGGCAGGTGGGCCATAACCGGAGGAAGTGAGCAACTGGAGAAGCAGCCCTGGAGACTGTGTCAGTCCTTGACTCCTTCCTTTCTCTCTCTCAGCTTCTTGTCTCCTAGTGCTGAACAGCTTTCCTCCACCATGTCCTTCTGCCATGATGTTCTTCCTTTGCAGCAAGCCAACCATAAATTGAATCCTCTGAAACAGTGAGCCAAAATAAATCTTTCCTATCTAAGCTGTTCTTGTCAGGTTATTTTGGTCATAGTGACAAAAAGCTGACTCCACAGATAGGTATATTTCTTAACCCTATCCTGTTCTATTGATCATTTTGTCTAGTGCATTTCCCAATAAATTTTAGAAAAGGCTTGTCAATTTCTTTTAAAGTAAACCAGCCTCCTGGGACTTTGGCTGAGATTTCATGACAGATATACTCAGAGAAAACTAGCCTTCTTAACAATATTGCATTTTCTGATTCCTGAATTTAGCTTAGTTTCCCATTTAGTGTATGGGCATCTTCTTTACTTTCCCTCTGGTACATTTTGTACTTTTTAAAGTACAAATCTTGTGAATGTTTTGTCAAATTAAATCTTAATTATTACATAGCATGAGGTCATTATAAATGGCATTTTTTTATTTTCAATTGCTGATTACTTACTTTTATATAAAACTACAAGTGAATTACAAGTTGATCTCTCACAACACTTCTAAATTAACTTACTAGTCCTAGGAGCTTATTCATAAATTACAGAGATTCTATACAAATGCCATGCTATCTATAAATAGTTTCACTTCATTATTTCTAATTTATGTGATTTTATTGTTTTTTTGCTTAACTGTACTAGTTAGAATCAACCGTATAATTTTGAAAAGAACACATGAGAAAGAACATCCTTGACTTGTTTCTAATCCTGGAAAGCATTCAGTGTTTACCATTAAGAAATAAATGATATTACTATTACATGAATTCTTCCAGTGATATGAAAAGGAGGCAGTTCATTGCAATTCATAGTAAACTGCCAGCAACCCTTTAATATCAAAATCTGATGGGAAACTTTCAAGAAAGGAGAAGTACAGACCAATATCCCTCATAAACATAGATGCAGATACCCTAAGCAAAAGATTAGAAATTTTGAATTTAGTAATATATGAAAATTATAAAACATTGTTATTTAAGAAATGCAAAATTGAATTAATAATTGAAAATCAACTGCTGTAATTCACATTAATGAAATAACTTCAAAAGCTTTAGTATTCTATAAAAGATTCATAAAACGCAATATATATATTCAATTCCTGTTTATGAAAAAGCTTTCATCATACTAAGAATATATGGTATCTTAGTCAGTTTGTGATGCTATAAGAAGATACATTAATAACAACAAAAGACTAGAAATAATCCTAAGTACTCATCTAGAGAAAGATAAACAAGTAATTATGATAGTCATAAAATAGAATACATTAAAAACTGAAAATAAATAGCTATAAACAACAGAGATGAATCTTAGGAACACAATGAGTCAAAATTGCCAAACACAGAACAATAATACATATTATAATACCACTTCTATAAATGATGAAATTAAACAATATACCATTTCCTCACAAATTTGTATGTGATAAAACTTTTAAAAAATAATCAGGACCTGAGGTTGTGGCTCAGTGGTAGAGCACTTGCTTAGTATGTGTGAGGCACTGGGTTTGATTCTCAGCACCACAAACAAATAAATGAATAAAGGTATATCAACATCTAAAATTTTAAAATATTTTTAAAAAATAATCAAAATGGTAAATAGTTTGGTGGTTATTCCTAGTAAAAGAATCAAGGTACCAGATAAGGAAAGAAATACAAATAGATATGAGTCATTAGTTATATTCTAGTCTTTGGATTAGCTGGTGGGACAAGAGTATTTACTATAATACACAAACAAATAATGCAACTAAATTAAATTAAGTAGTTCTACACATACAGCACAATAATGTGTCATGATACAAATTTTACGATTAACCCAATTCAATGCACATGCTGTAAAAAAAAAAAAAACTACATTACAATGCAAATTTAAAATTGCAATCTTAAGGTTGAGTTATTAGCAACAGAAAATGTGTTAACTTCAATAATTACAGATTAAAAAATCATTAAACACTCACCCAACTACCTATTTGTTAGTTGCATTTCTAAATTAATAAATCACAAAATTTAAAGAACTGCTATCAGTACCTTAAACACACAAATTCACAGAAACAGCATATTTTAAAAAAAAGATATTTAAGCTGAAAGTTACCTTGAAGATAATCTAAAACAGGTACCAATGAACATTTTCTGTATATCAGGTCCTGTACTTAACATGAACTATGTCATTAATCCTCACAAAATTCTAAGACATAGATACCACTAACATTAACATTTAACTTATCAGGAACCTTTGGTTAAAAGTGGTAAGAAGTTTATTCATTTACCATAGAAAATAATCAGAATAGCCAAATGACATGTCCAAAATCACAAGTAAATATACTGGAAGAATCAAGACCAATAGATATTAACTATTGTGTACCAGGCATTATGGCAAGTATTTTATGAGATATACTGTTAAATACTCTATTGAATTACCTCCCTCAGTTAAAAAGTCTCAAAATAGACATGACCTATTAATTTTCTCCTCCATAATCAAAATAATTTTCACACAATATCTATACAGTTGTCCCTCTATATCCATAACACAATGGTTCCAGGACCCCCTGCAAATACCAAAATCTGTAGATTCTCGGGTCCCTTTGCATAAAACCTGTGCACTTTAAATCATCTCTTATTTATAATGCCTAATATAACATGAGCCCTGTGAAAATATTTTTTATACAGTATTTTTTTTTAATTTGCTTATTGATTCATTGAACACAAATGGAATACAGCTATTGTTTCTCTGGTTGTACACAAAGTAGAGTCACACCATCTGTGCATTCATACATGTACACAGGGCAATGATGTCTGTCACACATTCTGTTATTATTCTTATCCCCTACCCTGACCCCACCCCTCCCTTCCCTCTATGCTATCTATCCTTCCTCCATTCTAGCCACCCTTCCCCCCCGCATAATTCATCATCATTCACTTATCAGAAAGACCATTCGGCCTTTGGATTTTGGGGATTGGCTGATCTCACTTAGTATAAACAGTCTCCAACATCATCCATTTACCTACAAATGCCATAATTTTATTCTTCTTTATGGCTGAATAATACGCCATTGTGTATATATACCACAGTTTCTTTATCCATTCACCTATTGAAGGGCATCTAGGTTGGTTCCACAATCTAGCTATTGTGAATTGAGCAGCTATGAACATTGATGTGGCTGCAACACTGTAGTAATCTGATTTTAAGTCCTTTGGGTATAGGCCAAGGAATGGGATAGCTGGGTCAAATGGTAGATCCATTCCAAGTTTTCTAAGGAATCTCCACACTGCTTTCCAGAGTGGCTGCACCAACTTGCACTCCCACCAGCAATGTATGAGTATACAGTATTTTTAAGGAATAATCATAATATAAAAATCTCTTCATGTTCAAGATGTAACTTTTTTCAAATTTTTTTATTTTAGTTTAATTCAAGGATGTGGAACTTGCAGATTCTCAGCAGAGGGTCAACTGTTTGATGTACTCTGTATTTATAAATGCATTTCTACAAGAATCTGTAATGTAAATAATATTCATGTCCACAAAGAGTAAAGATAATAGTAAAACAAAAAAATTCCACTACTGATATCCCAGTAAACACAAATATACTTAAATTTTGTTTTAGTAAATAGTAAGACATGATTTAAGGTGGTATCACACTGGTTAATATTTTTAGAATATTTCTCTCACCTGGGCTGAGTGGTCCGAATCATTTTCTTGAAGTAAAGAATATGGTGCTCCTCGTGATTTCTGAAGTTTTTCTTTCAATTTTGCATTTTCTTGTTCTTTTTGAAATAGTTGATCCTGAAGATTAACAACACTTTGACGGAGCATAGATTCATTTGATTTTGTGGTTTCAAAACAAATGTGTAACTCATTGTAGAGCTGTTTAAAAATATTCAGATTATATTAATAATCAAACACTAGTTAAGTGTCTATATGTGTGTGTATATATATACATATATATATGCCTTAATATATAGAAGCAAAAATATAGTAACAATATATAACAAAGTACATTTTAAGTCTAAAAGAGAAACAAGACGAAGACATAAGTACAATTAATATATAGTCAAAAATAAATATAAAACTGCGACCAATGTTGAAAAGGTCATAAGTATTATTGGTCAGTTCAGTGAAGGAAAAATGATAAATTTCTAAGGAATATGAAAATATTTTAAGCTTGATATAATACTTTGATAGGGCTTCACAATAAAGATAGGTCTTGAACTAAGCCATCACAGTTTTATTAGACTGAACTGAAAACAAAAAGTCGTTCTAAGGATGGTAGAAATGTGAAAAAATTACATGCAGTGTTAATAAAACCACAAAGGAGCATAAGGTATATCAGTCTAATTAATAATAATATATATGTATATACATATATATATATAAAAAAAAGGAAAAACCAGGAATATTTCCTCGAGAATTCATTAAGATTGGCTGATGTATTCTCATTTCACATACATTAATATCTACTTCTAAGGTGAAGCAGAAGAAATAGTAAGAGACATAGTGACTTCTCCACCACACACTTTCTGCATTTGCACTCCTATTCAGAAGTTGCCCTGTCTTTATCTGATATGATTGGCTGGGTAATTCTTAGACACAGGGCAAACTGTCTTGCACTGAATATCGATCCTTCTAAGAAGCAGATGAAGAACAAAGAAAAATAGGAAAAGATGATTTAGGCCAGCCCACATCTAGGAATTGGGAAAAATTCTCATTCCTTAGTCCTTACTTCAAATAAACATCTACTACTTGCCTGTTTTCTTTGATGGGTGACTGGACTTTACTTACTTAATAGCAATAAGACTACTAAGTTGTAGACATAAGAGTATAAGAAGCAAAGACAGTCTTCCAGCATTTTTAGTTCTAGAACCCAGTCCAACCAGAAACTTAGTCAAAACATCTTCAAACAAGATTTGTCTATCTTTATTTCTGAAGTGTTTTCTGGTGACAAAACCTCAGGATAATAAAATGCTTATTTTTCTAGAAGACACTGCAAGGAGACAAAAGTTTAGATATTCCAGTGCCCTGGATACTACATTATTCTCATTTCATTAATAACAGCAGAGTTAAAAAAAAAAAAAGAAAGAAAGACAGAAAGAAAGAAAGAAAGTTAGTTCTCAAGTAAATAAATAGATTCAATCATCTGTTCTGGTTGAGGCATCATAAGTAACTTTTGCTCTATTAGCAATCAGAATACATCAAAATCAAAGCAGTTTTCAGAGAAAATCTTTTCTCTATAATCCCTTTCCTTTAATAAGCAAAAATACTGGAATTTATCATAATTTTTGCAAGATTCTATCCTATGAAACTGTAATCATATATTTCACTATATATCTTACAGGTATGAATCATTAAAATCTATATGTAAAATGTATTCTCCTTATTATTCTTCATGCTATCTTCTCTTGATGAAATTAAAGTGAAAAAGAATCAGATTTCAGAAAGCAGGTTAACACTAGATTAGAACCCCCAAACTCCAAGTCCTTCAGTTTTCAGGGGCTTTTACCAAAGTATACTTGTTCCCATATTTTAATGTGCATTGGAAAGCAAAATGACATTTTTATTACTTAAACAATTTTGAAAAAGGTATATACTCTCTCACCCAATGACACTAACTTATTTATCGAATTTTCTATATTTACTAATTATACTACTTGTGACATTTAGGGTATATTTTTACATTCTTTATATATGATTGTGATTTAGCTGGAAGGTTTTCTCACTTGTTATCTTTCTCATTGCTATAACAAAACACTTGAGAAAATTAATTTTACACAGAAAATTTTATTTTGGTTCGCAGTTTCAAAACTTTCAGTCCATGACTGCTTGGACCATTTGCTCATGGGCCTGTGGCAGGGAGGAAGTACATCATGATGGAAGTATGTAGTAGAAGAAACCTATTCTCCTCAGACCATTGGGGAAGAAGTGAGAAACAGGAAGAGGTCATGGTACAAATACCTCCTTCAAGGACATACCTCCAATGACCTAACTTCCTTCCACTAGGACTCACCTTCTAAAGGTTCCAACACATACCAATAGTGCCAACAGGCTGACAAACAAGCCTTTATTGCATGAGCCTCTGTAGGATATTTCAGATACATACTATACCATTCTGCCCCTGGGCCACAAAAGTTCATGTCAATCTCATAATGCAAAATGCATTTAGTCCATCTCCAACAGTTCCCAAAGTCTCAACAGTGCCAGCACTGAAGAAAAATCAAAGTCCAAAGCCTCCTCTGAGATTCAAAGTAAACTCAGATGTGATGCCCCCCACAAAATAAAAAAGTTACATATTTCCACTACACAATGGTGGGAAAGACACAGGGTAAACATTTCCATTCCAAACATTAGGGTAAGGGTCACAGAAAGAAAGGAGAGACCAAACTAAGACCAAATACCAGTTGGCAAACATTAAATTCCATTGTCCCATGTCTGGCATCTAGGTCACATAGTGATGTGATATGATCCTGTTATCTTGTCAGCAGTAGCTCATAATCCAGCTTGGGCTGGATTAGTTTAATACCTGCAGCTTCCCTCAAAGGGCATTCCACATGCTCGGCATCTCTATCTTGGGTCTCCACTACAGTTCTGGTTTCACTCTCCCAGCCTCACACATTGTCCTGTCAGGGACTGCTTGCAAGAACTTTGACCCCACCACATACTCTGGCCTTCCATGCTTTTCTTTGAAATCTTGGTGAAAGACTCCATGGCCCCATAACTCTTGCATTCTAACTGCCTGCTAAAACCAACGTCATGGGGTGAGCTATGGTCAAGCATGCTTGAACCACGGTGGCAATGCCTTGCCTTTGTGTAACTTGATGGCTAAATGGGGAAACAAAATGCAGGGAAACAATTGCCTAGGTGACCCTATGTGAGCAGGATATGCAGGGCCACCTTCTCAAAAAAAAGACCTTTAAAAGGAATTTATACTTTTACACCCTTGTGTCTTCAATGGGCTGGATCTTGTGGATTCCTGAGATGCCCTTAAGGCATCTTTCTTATTGTACTGGTGCAAAATACTTGGCTTCATTTCAGTGGTACTAATCTCTACACCCACTTGGCCATAACTGTAAATGCACTTCTTTTCTTTGCCAAACTACAAGGTGTTTGAATCTTTTCAGTCTGATTTTGCTCCCAATTTTCATTATAAATTTACCTAAAGGCAGCCAGTAATACCCATGCTGTGTCATAAATGCTATGCCTCCTTGAAATTTCCTCTGCCAGATAAATAAGTCTATCACCTTTAAACTCAGTCTCACACAAAGTCAAAGGGCATGGACAAAATGTGGACAAGTTATTTGCTACAATGTAACATGCAGTCTCTACTCCATTTCCCAATAGAGTCCTCATATTTATCTGAAACCTCATCAACATGGCTTTCAATGTCTTCATTTCTATCAGTATCCTGGTCTTCTGAGTTTCCACCAGAGTCATTCATTAAGCTCCATTTACAGCCACTCTGGGCTTTTTCTAACCCAGCTCTCCAAAACTTTCCCAAACTCCTCCCTATTCAGAAGCTATTTCAAAAGCTTCTGAACACTGCCAATTACAGTCACAGCAATGACTCCTCTTGTTGGTACCAAATATTAGCTTTATTGTTGCATGATAAAACACCTGAGAAAATCAACTTAATGAGGAAGAAAAATTTATTTTGGCTCACAGTTTCAGGGATTGCATTCATGAATGCTTAGTCCAGTTGCTTCTGGGCCATGGGCAATGAAGAATACCACAACACAGATAGAAGAAACCTGTCCACTTCATGATAGCCAGAAAGAAAAGTAAGAGACAGAGGCTGAAGCCCCAATATCTCCTTCAAGGGTAGAACCCCAATAACCAAATTGCCTTCCACTAGATCCCATCTCCTGAAGGTGAAACCTCCTTCAGCTTCCACTTCCTTTTTCCACAGGCATCAACCAAGTCTTATCACATCAGCCTTTTGGAAATACTTCAAAGGCATCAACCAAGGCTTATCACATCAGCCTTTTGGAAATACTTCAATCTCTAATTCTAGCACGTGCATTTTTAATTTCTCCATGGTCTCCATACCATGCAGACCAATTTATCTACCCAGGTAAAACTTAAGTGGACAAGAATAATATATAAATCCATACAGAAATTTCCCTGTTAAGTTTTAAGACACTGTAAGCATTCAAATAAGCATTTATGTTTTAAAAATCACCCAAAGTGGGTTACCATACTATACTACTCCTTAAAATTAAATAATTAACCAAGTCTGAATTACACACTATTAATATGATATTACTAGCTTCTTCAAAAAAAGAACACAGGGGCTGGGGACATAGCTCAGATGGTAGAGTGCCTGCCTCACAAGCACAAGGTCCTGGGTTCAATCCCCAGCACCGCAAAAGAAAAAAAGAACACGTTCTGGAGCTGGGGTTGTGGCTCAGTGGTAAAGCACTTGCCTAGCATATGTGAAGCACTGGGTTCAATTCTCAGCACCACATATAAATAATAAAATAAAGGTCCATCAACATTTAAAAAAATTTTTTTAAAAAGAACACTTTCCTATGTGAGTGGGTGTGAGTGTGTGCATGTGTGTGTGTATGTGTGTGCCTGCATCTGTGTCCATATTCAATTCACTCTAATAATTACTGAGTCTGAACTAATAACAAAGGGACGTTTACTCCAACTTTATTATAATAATGAAAAATTTAAATAACATATAATCAATACTGTAAAATGGTTAAATAAATTATTATTTCTAAAATAATTATATGTCATAGTATGTCATAGTTTTTAATATAATGTTTTGCTATTTTGCTATTGTAGCTGCAGTACTAGGGAATAAACCCAGCATTGCTGTACCATTGAGTATATCCCCAGAACTTTGTATTTTCTGAGACAGAGACTTGCTAGGTTGCCCAGTCTGGCCTCAAGCTGGAAATCCTCCTGTCTTAGCCACCCAAGTAGCTGGCATTACAGGCATGAACCTCTGCACCCTGCTAGTGAAAGATATTTTTAGTGTGATTACAGATACGTTAAAATTTACTTGAAAGCTGAAAGGAAATATTCAAAATGTTAATAGTATTTGCTTCTGGGAGATGGAATTATAAAAGGTTCTGTTTTTATTAGTAACTATTTATATCTAAACTATCAAATGAAAAAGAATTGCAATGTCTCCTAACTACAGGCAAAATTTATAAAGTATGAATAATTTAAAAAACAATTTTCAATTGAGTCAATTTGAGGATATTAATGCAAACCTTATGATCTACTATAAGGATCTAAAATAACCTTAAAATTAAAGTACTACAGTGAGAACTGCAATTTTTTTTTTTTTAAGAACTGCAATTTTTAAAGTGATAATTAAGTTAAACATCAATTAATTTTACAGACATATGCATGCACACATACTGCAGAAGAAATGTCTGAGGAAAAAAATAAAAGGAAAATGAAATTTAATCTTGAGAAATAGAGGACAAAAAATAGACTAAAGAAAGGAAAAGTAAGCCAATTTTTTAAAGCAACAGATCTTAGTTTGTTCCTTTTGGCTTTTTCTGCCTTAATGATATTCATAAGCATAATACATTTCCATCAGTTAGATATTTCATTCTCATGTGTCTTGGAGGGAATAAACATAATACTAGTAGTAAAGTATGTTAAGTTTCAAAAATATTGAGATCAAAATTTAAGTTAGGACAAGTTATCCAAGCAAAGGTACAATAGTTCTGTCTCTCCAAATTTAGTAAGTAGAATGACATCTATGCTGATAATGGGGCGGGGGATGGGCAGTTTTCAGGCACCTGAAGCAAGTGCAAAGACCTTGAGCTTAAAGAATACCTTGTACGTTCAAGGAACAAAAATGAGGTTAATATAGCTAAATTGGAACAAATAAACAGAAGAAAAGGTGTAGCATCATATAGGTTGTGCTAGGGAAACAATGGAGGGAAAAGAGGCATAACCAGATTTGGTATGCTGAGTTTCAGGAAGAATATCTTGACATGAAAGTGTACTCAAAGACATAAGATCAGAGTAAAGAAAACAAGTGGCCACTGTCATAATCCATGATAGTGCCATGGATAGAATGGTGACAGCAGGGGTGGTAGGAAATAGAATTCTGGACATGTGTTAAGACAGAGCAGAAAAAAGTTTTGAACGTGCTGAGTGTGAGAAGTCCATTTGGCATCAAAGCAAAGAGATTACTGAGTAAGCAATTAGATAAACTCTTTTGTAAAGATTCAGGAAGACATTCAAGGTAGACAGATTTGGGAGTCCTCAGAACACATAAAGTATGATTTTTTTCTTTTTCTTTTTTGTGGTGCTGGGGATTGAACCCAGGGCCTTGTGCTTACGAGGCAGGCACTCTACCAACTGAGCTATATCCCCAGCCCAAAGTATGATTTTGAAAGTATAAGTGATTGTATAAAATCATACAGGAAGTGAGTTTAAACAGAAAAAGTAAGAGGTTCTAAAAATGAGGCCTAGGATATTTTAACACATGAAATGAAGACTAGGAAGGACCAGAAACAAAAATGAAAAGGAATAGAGAGGAACTGAAGGAAGAAAACCACAGAACTGTAATGCCTTGGAAGCCAGGAAATGAGCAACAACAAAACAAAAAAGATTTTCAGAAAGAATCATCAAAGGTAACAAATGTTGAGGAAAAAACTAAAAAAGAAAGTTACTCATAAGGTGTAAATTTTCAAACATTTAGCAATGGAATCTAGTTTACAAACAAAAGCACAGGGGGTTAATTCCATCATATAAAATAAAAAGGAAGAACTGTTTCAGTTGAAGCAGAGAGGGTAGAGAGGACTCTAACCTCTTGCTTGGAATCATTCCTGCCCTTGGGAAAACATGAAGGCAACACAGAATGCACGCTAAAACCACTCTGTGAGAGCATCATTTAAAATTATGTTTAAGAAAACAAACAACAAAATTATAAAATAAAAATATGTGTTTAAAGTTTACATAATGAAGTTATTTATTCTGTGTTAATTATAGACATTAGATTTTAATCACACTTTTTCAGGAGAGAAGATTAAAAGAAAAAAATCCAATTTGCAGAAAAGAAATGGATTTTACTAGTTAAACTCTTAAAATGTCACCAGCTTCAACTATCAAAGGAAACAACATTGCTCTCATAGGGTTAATCTATATATGAACTAAACTATTCACATAAATAATTTAGCAAATTATGCAAAGTATATGAAAGAACTCAATTTTTTTGAAAATTACTAGCTATAATTACTGCTGCTGAGTCAGTTAGCACAACTAAAGAGCTGGGTAAGCCTACTTAAGGGGCTCCTGAAACAATAGTAAAGTGAAATGAATACTAAAAGAAACATACAAAATAGAGAGGAAAAATCCTTAAAATTATTGATACTGAAGATCTCATCAGCATTCCCTTTTGTGTTTGTGCAGATCTGCCAATAAAATAATGCACAAATTTTATAATGAAAGTTTGTCATAGATCATAAACTAGAATAACATTTGATTAATTTCTCATAGCAGAAAGTTGAGTAGTTCTATTCCCCAAATCCTTTCCAGTTTAGGGGTTACACCCCTAGAAGCTTCATAGTAGATGTCAAAATTTATAAATACAATAAGCTATGGAATCAAGCTATATCTACATTATAAATGATTCAGTTCTAATAACCACAAAGAAACTGACCAAATATGAAACATTACCCAGTTGAACTTCACATACTTCATTGTGAATTTGGAAAAGAAAAAATACATGTAAAAGGAAG
Source organism: Glaucomys volans (assembly GCA_020662805.1). NCBI lineage: Eukaryota > Metazoa > Chordata > Mammalia > Rodentia > Sciuridae > Glaucomys > Glaucomys volans. Next base: position 841,531 of record JAJEJO010000154.1, on the reverse strand, counting down.
TAATAAAGAAATGCTAAATTAAAAAACCATGAATTCTATATATTCCCCCATGTTCATATATATAAATTTACATTTTATAAAAACATGAAAGCATACTTTTTGATATGATACACTTTCAGCTGTATGGACATCTTCCTGATTTTTCAGTACTTTTTGTGTGTCCATATTGAGAACCTGAAGCTGCTGGATCAGCTCTGCTTGCTGTGCTGTATGTGCACTGTTCTGTTTGTAAAGATTTTGCAGCTCCTGCAGTTCTTTCCTGTGCAAAGCAAGCAATAAATAGAAAGAAGTATGAATAAAAATCATCTCAGTTAAATAATTGTGTTCATCTAAGGTTATAGATCAGCTTCCTATTTTTCATCTGTTATTTTTTACTACAGGCAAACTTATTAATAAAAGAAATAATATATAAAGTATTTAATATTTATCACATACACCTAGAAAGTATTGATAGAACTACTATGACTTTCAAAGGCAAATACTTATCAAATTTTCTTTTACAGTTTGATAGCAATAAAAATTCTGGATATATAGTCATAGTACCACCTTCTTATTGAAATTAAGTTAACACTTCAGTTCCAAGAAATGATAAGTACTGTTGTCAACTATAGTTGTCACATAGTTTTGAATAGACAGTAACCCAACCTTCCATTTTATATTATATAACATTTTAAATACATTTTTTAAAATCCCAAAAGGCAAATAGTTTTCATTTTCAAACAAGATTAACTTAAAACAACACTGTCAATTCTCATTTCTAACTTCAGGAGCCTGGTTGGGATGCCTATGATTCTTCTAATCCAATGTGAAGAAAACAATGAGGCAATACTCAGAACAAAGAAGAGCAAGACAAGGGAAAACTACTCTTTCCAAGTCACCAGGGTAAAACTGATAAGCAGGAGAACAAATGAACTAGTGGTGGTAATGATGGCACAAAGAGTCCAGGAGAACCACATCTCTAGTATAAACATTTCCAGAGAATTCTGTGGTAGTTAATACTGAGTGATGCAGATCATGCAAAACTGAAGATTATTTTGCATATTCAATTTGAAGAGAAAAATATTTAGAGATGTATTTCATCAAAATCTACTTCATATCACATACTCTAGAGATTGTGGGGTTTTTTCCCCCTTTTTAATAGAGGTGACAAACAGCATGTATGTTAAAGAATCTAAGGCTTGAACTGGAAACAAGATGATAAGAGGGAAGGAAGGAAAGATACATGTAGGTCACATCAAAAACTTTGGACTTCCATAAAGTACAGATTTAGGGTATGAAAAGCAAGATGGGGGAAAACAAGGTACATTTTCTTTTTTAATTTTCTCAGATTTAAAAAAAAATTTTAGTTGTCGATGGACCTTTATTTTAACAATTTACGTGCAGTGCTAAGAATTGAACCCAATGCCTCACACATGCTAGGTGAGTGCTCCACCACTGAGCCACAACCCCAGCCCCTTTCCTATATTTTTTTTATTGGTACATTAAAGTTGTACATAATGGGGATTCATTGTTAGACATTTGCACATACACACAACATAACTATATAAAATGACTAATATTATCCCCAGTATTTCTCCTTTCCCTTTCCTCCTGCCTCCCCCTGGTCGTTTTTTTTTTTTTTTTTTTTTTTTTTTTATTATTGATTCATTGAACACAAATGGAGTACAGCTATTGTTTCACTGGTTGTACACAAAGTAGAGTCACACCATCTGTGCATTCATGCATGTACACAGGGCAATGGTATCTGTCACACATTCTGTTATTATTTTTACCCCCCAGCCCACCTCCACCCCTCCCTTCCCTCTTTGCTATCTATCCTTCCTCCCTTCTTGCCACCCTTCCCCCCCACATTATGCATCATCATTCATTTATCAGAGAGACCATTTGGCCTTTGGATTTTTGGGATTGGCTGATCTCACTTAGCATAACTGTCTCCAGCTTCCCTGGTCATTTTACTCTACTGATTTCCCCTTCAATTTTCAAGAGATCCCCCATATATTTCTTTTCTTTTTTCCTCTTTAGCTCCACATATAAGAGAAAACATATAACCTCTGACTTTCTAAAGTTTTGCCTATTTTGCTTAACATAATATTTTCAAGTCCCATCCGTTTCCTAGCAGATTACATAATTTCCTTCTTTATGATTCAATAAATTATACCACATTTTCTTTATCCATTCATTCATTGATGAGTATTTAGGCTAATTCCAAAGTTTGACTACTGTGATTTGTGCTGCTATAAATCTGAACGCATGTAGCATTATACTACACTGACAGTAATTCTTTAGGATAAATACTCCAAAGTAGATGCACTAATTTTACAGTCCCACCAACAGTATGAAAGTGTTCCTTTTTCTCCACATCCTCTCCAAAATTTATTATTATTATATTTTGTGTGTGTGTGTGTGTGTGTTTTCTGGCAGTGCTGGGTATTGAACCCAGGGCCCCATGCATGTTAGTCAAACACTCTATCACTGAACTATATTTCCAGTCCTATTTATGTTCTTGATGGTTATCATTCAAACTGGAGATGGAATCTCAATATAATTTTATTTGCATTTTCCTAATTGCTAACAATGTTGAACTTTTTTCATATTTCTTGGCCATTTGCATTTCTTTTGAGAAATGGCTGTTTAATTCATTTGCCCATTTATTAACTGTATTATTTGTGAGTTTTTTGGGGGGTCTTAAGTTCTCTGAGTTCTTTATGTATTCTGCATATTAATGTTCTGTCAGAAGAGTAGCCAGCAAAGATTTTTCTCCTATTATGGAGTTCTCTTTTCACATTATGAATTGTTTATTTTGCTTGTGGAAGCTTTTTAATTTGATGCCATTCCATTTATTAACTCTTGGTATTATTTCCTAAGCTTTAGGGGTGCATTGAGAAAGTCACTGTCTATGCCTACATGTTGGAGTGTTAACCCTACATTTTCTTCTGGGCACTGCATAGTTTCTGGTCTAATTTTGAGGTCTTTGATCCGCTTTGAGTTGACTTTTGTGTAGGGTGAGAAATAAAGATGTAGTCTCTCATTCTTCTATATAATGATAACCAATTTTCCCAGCACCACTTATTTTAAAGGCTGACTTTCATCCAATGTATGTTTTTGACACCCTTTGTCAAGGATCATACGACAGTATCTTCTTGGTTTCTCTCTTTTATTCTGTGCCATTGGTCTGTATGTCTGTTTTCATGTCAGTACCATGCAGTTTTTGTTACTATAGCTCTGTAGTATAATTTCAAGTTGGCTACTATGATGCTTCTAGCATTGCTTTTTTTTTTTTTTTTTTTAGAATTAAGCTTTGCCTATTCTGAGTCTTTCATTCTTCCAAATGAATTTTTTAAAAAATTTTTACAGACTTCATTTTGATTCAGTGTACACATATGGGGTACAAATGTTCATTTCTATGGTTGTGCATGATATACATTCATATCGTTCTTATTAATCACACATGTACATAAGGTAATGATGTCTGTCTCATTCCACCATTTTCACACCCCCACCCCCTCCCCTTCTCATTTCCCTCCACATAATCTAAAGATCCTCCATTCTTCTCTAAACCCCCCCACCCCCAACCAGATTCTATATCACCATCTGCATATCAGGGAAAACATTTGGCCTTTGTTTTTTGGATATTGGCTTATTTCACTTAAGCATTATAATCTCCAATTCCATCCATTTATCTGCAAATGCCATATTATTCTTATTTATGGCTAAGTAGTATTCCATTGTGTATATATACCACAGCTTCTTTATCTGTTCATCTATTAAAGGGCATCTAGGTTGGCTATTGTGAATTGAGCTTCTATAAACATTGATGTGGCTGTGTTACTGGTGTATGCTAATTAAAAGTCCTCTGGGTATAAACCAAGGAGTGGGATAACTGGGTCAAAAGGTGGGTCCATTCCAAGTTTTCTGAGGCATCTCCACACTGCTTTCCAGAGTGGCTGGTTTTCTCTAGTCCTATGAAGAATGTTATTGGTATTTTGATAGGGATTGTATTGAATCTGTATATTACTTTTGGTAATATGGCCATTTTAATAATATTACTTTTGCCTGTTAGTGAACATGGGAGGTCTTTTCATCTTGTGTCTTTGATTTCTTTCCTCAATGTTTTGTAGTTCTCATTGCAGAGGTCTTTTTACCTCCTTGGTTAGATTTATTCCTAGAGGTATTTTGTTGTTGTGGATTCTGTGTTTTCTCAGCTATTTTAATAACTGAGAAATGGAATTGTTTTCCTGATTACCTTTACAGAATCACTGTTGGTGTATAAGCTGTTGATTTTTATATATTGATTTTGTAACCTGATAGTTTGCAGAATTTGTTTATTTACTCTGGCAATTTTCTGGTAGAACTTTTTGAATTTTCTATTTACAAGATCATATTATCTGCAAACAGTGATAATTTGACTTCTTTCCTTCCTATTGTTATTCCTTTTATTTCCTTCTCTTGCCTGATTGCTCTGGCTAGAATTTCTGGCACAATATTGAATAGGACAGGACATTCTTGTCTTGTTCTAGATTTTAAAGGAAATGTTTTCAGCTTTTACCATTCACCATGAAGTTGGTTTGGGGTTTGTCGTATATAAAACCTTTATGATACTGAGGTAAGTTCCTTTTATCCCTTGTTTATTCAGTGTCTTTAACATGAATGGGTGCTGAATTTTGTTCAAGGCTTTCTCTGTAAGGAGACTGTTATTTTCTTAATATGTATTCCTAGACCTTCATTTTATTCATTTATTTTTATATGTGGTGCTGAGAATCTAACCCATTGCCTCACACATGCTAGGGAAGCACTCTATCAGTGAGCCACATCCCCAGCCCCAAACTGTTATTTTTTACGTTATTTTTTTTCTTTGCCTACAGCTTCAAACTGGCGACTCATTTACATAAAATAAACCTTAAAAGAAAGAGCAAAATAAATCTATAGGCAGTTGCTGAAAATGGATGGAAAATAATATGGGAGAAATAAGCTCCATATTTTAGATGTTTAGTCATTAATATTCTCTAACCACAATCAAAAATCCTTGCCCCAACACAGATATATGTTCATAAACTATCTTTCTATAACTATTCAAAAACAGATACTTGCAAAAAATAACAGACAAAAAATGGGGGAGGGGAAAGAAGAGAACCAGTAATGGCACAGTGCTCCCAGAAAATGTGATATAAGAAATGAAATTCACAGTAATAATGCAAGCTACATATTGCCATTATCCATGAATAAAATTGGGAAAAACTGATTAAAGGATATAAGCAATAGCATATCTATCAGAGAATAGTGAAGATATATGTTAGGGAAGATAAGTAAAAAGCATTCAGAAAGAAGACATGATGAAGGTAAAGGACATATCTTTCAATGTGATGTAAAACACCAAAATCATTTCTGCTCCAATGTTAGAAGATATTTACTATTTCTTATTCAGAGGTTCAGAATCAGTAGGGCCAGACTGACTTACATTACAGATCAACTGCAACAAAACATATGTATCTTTAATCATAAGGAACAAACTCAGGAGTAGGAAGGTGCTTGTACTATTATGAGGCACTTGAGGATTAAAAACTCAAATGAAGGAAGAATATTATTTTCATCGCATAATTCATGCAGTTTTCTGGGCATATTCTCAATAAGTGGAATAGAAGCATTGTATTCACACACACACACACACACACACACACACACACATATATATAATCTTTTTATCCCTATACTACACTCTGGAATATAGATGGGATGTGGGCACACTGATGTGGCAAATTTAAAAAGTAGAATTTGATTAGTATCAAAGGAGGCAACAAACAATTCTTACAAAAACCACACACCTGAACTACCTGAAAACAATGAATTTGTTTAGATCTCTCCTCTTTTGAAAACAAAGAAAAGCAAATAGGACATATTAAAAGGAGATGGGAAATTAAAATTAAGAAAAATTCATTGTGCATATTCAAAGGAAAAGTATACTCCTGGGGAGGATCAAGTGAAGAAATTAGAAAAAATATGGAAAAAAGTCATTACATTTCTCTGAAACATCAGATGAAAGACAGGACATAAGGCCATGACTGAGAGCAGGGACTCTTTCTCATTGCCACAGAGTACCTAAGATAGTTCCTATCTCTTATTAAATATTTGTTGTATCACACACATTTTATGTATCTACTCGCCTTCAACTTCACCTGGTTCTTAGACTCTCCCTTTTCCTGCCTCAACCTGTGAATTACCATTCCTGCCTGCCAAATTTATACAATTAATGTGGCTCATCGCTTGAGGCCAAATAGTACACTGCATGCTTAGTCTCTTTACACAAGTTCTGCAGTATGATAAAATGCTATCTGGACATGGTATGAGTGAACTCTGACCAATGGAACAAGAAACAGAAAAGGAAACCAGTAGTCATGTAAATTATCTTCTTCCATTTGACAAATTGCTCTAAGGCATGGTTTCTCTGTGCAGAATCAACCTGGGTGGCTAATTCAGTATATCTGAGTTCTTCAATAAAAGTAGCCATCACAATAATGCACTATGTTTAATTACTTTTTATCTCTTCATGCCTAAAATTCTTGCTCCTTCACTCACTTTGCATGGTAATTGAAGCTCCCAAGTAAGTAATGGATACTTTATACCTTACTCAGGCTCTATTTTCTAGGATCTCTGAAAACATCCATCTGTTGAATGAATGAAATGAAAAGGATAAAATAAAGAAGGATTGTTAAAAAGAAAAAAGATGCCATTATGGCATTAAAACACATAATGAGAAGAGTTATAAGCAAAATCAAAACTATGGAAAATAAAATGAATTCTTTTAGTTTCAAACATGAGAAGTTTCTCTACAAACAACTCAAAAAGAATAAAGAAAATTTTGGGTTGAGCTGGAAGAAAAGGTGCTAAGAAAACAATGATCTTCCTATCTCAAGAATGTTGCTAAATTCTTTTTGAAAAGACTGTACTGCTAAAAGATAAATCCAATGAACTTTCCATATAGTGATGCTTATCTAAGGGACTGAGCCATAGGAAAAATTGAAAATGTCCCTTTAGAGACAAAGTATGATAGCAAAGACAGAGGATTTCAAACATATTCTCAATGTTAGCCTTCAAATCTCAATGCCTCAATGTTTAGCTATATCCCAAGCCCAGCAGAGAAAAACTGTACATCACTACATGCAGGATACAGTTATGCTCAACCTTTGACAAAGACAAAAGCCCCCAACTGATACCTGGCACCAAATAGGCACAGATGGTGGAACCTGAAGATCTACTAATAGACATTCAACCCTCAGCTATAATCTACCCATGAGGTACCCCAGAATGAGTTGGTCCCAAACCCTCTCAGACTACACAGTGCTTAAGAAGTAACTACAGAGAGTATACCTCATATATTCCACTCTCTATGTCATACCTGCCCGATCTATCAAAGGGACACCACTCATTAGTTCAAAAAAGAAAGCGGGTCCCTCCAGTTCCAACACACTATGCACATAGTCAAAATCCACTAACTAAAAAAAGTCACAGAGAAACCACAGTATGAAGTCCATTTGAAATTAAACCTAACACGCAATAAACCAATATCCCATAGCACTGTGTCAAGGAAAGACTGCTGAATAAGAAGACCCTTGTATAATAGTGGAAGAGGTATTCACCCAAACAGATGTACAAGTTTCAAAACAGAAATAAGAAAAACATGAAAAATCAAGGCAATATGACTTCTCCAAAAGTTCAAAACTCCCCAGTATCTAAATCCGCAGATACTGAAGTAAATGAAATACTGAATAATTCAAAACACAGTTTGTTTAATAATCAGTGAACACAAAGAAGATTCAAATAAGTAGCTGAATAAATTAAGGAAGAAATGCAGAATACAAAAGAGCAATAAAATACAAAGATATTCTGAAAAAAAAACAAACAGAAATCTTGCAAATTAAAAGCACAATAAGTCAAATAAGAAATTTGGTTGAAAACTTCACCAATAGACTTGATTAAGTAGTAGAAAGCACATCAGAACTTGAAGACAAGGTAGATGAAATATCACATTCAGTAATAACAAGAAAAATAACTCAGAAAATGTAAAAAGCACATACAACATTAAAAGACCAAACTTATGACTCGGATTTATAGGAAAGAACAGATCTACAAGCTAGTAGTAAAGAAAAACTATTCAGTGAAATAATAGCATAAAATTTCCCCAATTTTGAGAATGATAGGCACATATAGGGACTGAAGGCAAGGAGAACATCAAATTTAAAATAAACAAAACCCTCTCCATAACATATTATAGTTAAAAAACCAGAAATAAAAAACAAACAAAAAAGAATATTAAAAGCTGCAGGAGAGCAGTACCTAGTCTCTTACAAAGGTAAACCCATCAGAATAACAGCAAAATTCTGAGAAGAAACTCTAACTGCTAGGAGGCCATGGAATAATATCTCAAAGCCTGGAATAATATAATTTTGGAACTGTATCATTATATCCAACAGTTATACTTCAGAATTGAATAAAAAGTAAAAGACCTTCTAAAATAAGCATACACTAAAAGAATTCATGATCACTAAACCATCATTATAAAAGATGAACAAAAGATTCCTACATCCAGATAAGGAAGTAAAGAAAAACACAAGCCAAAGCACACTGGAAAGAATAAATCTTACTAGAAGAGTGGTCTGGAAAGAATAAATATTATAAGCCCAGTGGTTAAAAAAATTAGCAATACACAAATGTCAAACACGATTATTTCAGAAAATTATCAAATCTCTCAAAGGAATAAAGAAAAGAAGCAGTGAATATAGAATTCTCAAAATAACCAAAAGCAAAGCAATAAAATGACAGGAACTAGTCTATTTCTTTCACTAGTAACCCTAAATTTAAATGGTCTCAATGTTTCAATTAACAGAAACAAACTAGCTGATTAGATTGAAAGACAAAACCCAGTTGTTTATTGATTGCAAGAAATTCATTTCACCAGCAAAGACATACAGACTAGAAGTGAAAGAAGGGTGATATTCCAAACAAATGGAAAGTAAAAGCAAGCAGAGTTGCTATACTTACATTTGACAAAATAAAACCTTAAATTATCTAGAAGAGACAAAGAAGGTCACTACATATTGATAAAGGAGAAAATTCATCAAGGAGATAAAGTAATTACAAATAAATGTGAACTGAATGTTGGAGTATCCAATTTTATAAAACAAATACCATATGACTTAGAGAGAGAGACAGAACCCAAAACAATAATAGTGGGTAACTTTAATAGTCCACTCTTACTAATAAATACATCTTTCGGATAGAAAAAAATATCAGAGAAAAATTATATAATAGATCAAATGGACAACATCTACAGACTTTCATCCAAAATTATAGGTATTCTTTTCATCAGTATACAGCATTCTCTCCAAAACAGAGTACATTTTAAGCCATAAAGCAAATCTTAACAAATTTAAAACTGACATAATTTCTTGATCAGACCATAACAGAATTAAATTGGAAATCAACACCAAGAGAAACATCATAAATTATACAAACATATGGAGACTGAACAATTAAAAATTTTGCATAAAAATATATCTATACATAAATATGTATGTATTTTTTAATTTTTACAGACTTCATTTTGATTCATTGTATCTTTGTTTTTAACAAAATAATTTTGAACAAGCAGTGGGTAATTGAAAAAAATCAGCAGTAAATTTTAAAATTTCTAGAATCAAATGAAAATGAAAACACTGCGTTTCAGAACACAGGGAAAAGCAGTTACAAGAGGGAAGTTTATAGTTATATGTGCCTACATTAGAAAAATAATCTAATGATGTATATCAAGGCCTGAGGAAAAACAAGGAAAAAACAAACCAAAAATCAGTGAGAAAAAAGAAGTTATAAAGTTCAGAGCTGAAATTAATAAAATGAAGACTAAAAGACCAATACAAAGAATCAATGACACAAAGAGATGGTTCTTTGAAAAGATAAACAACACTGATATACCTTTAGCCAAACAAATGAAAAGAAAGAAAGAGACAACCCAAACTAATACAATTAAGGAAGAAAAAGGAAATATTACAACAGCTATTATTGAAAACCAGTGAATCATTAGGGAATACTTTGAAAAATTGTACACCAATAAACTGGAAAATCCAGAAGAAATCAGCAAATTTTCGGATGCATCTGGCCTTCTAAACATGAACCAAGATGATATTAAAAGCCTCAACAGATCCATAAATTAACAAGTTTAAAGCAATAATAAAAATCTCCCAATAAAGAAACCAAGACCAGATGGATTCACAGGTGAATTATACCTGATCTTTAAAGAACTAATATCCTTAAATTATTTTATAAAATAGAAAGTGAAGGAACTCTTCCAAATTCACTCTACAAAGCTAGCATTATCCAGTTACCAAAACTTGAAAAGGTCACAACAAATAAAGAAAATCATAGACCTATATCCTTGATGAGCATAGACACAAAAATTTTCAAGAAAATAGTGGTCGATTAAATTCAACAACACATTTAAAAAGATCGTATGCCATGATCAAACTGGTTTCAATCCAGGTATACATTTTTTTAAGAAATGCAAATAAATAAATGTAATACATCACATAAATAGAATTAAAGATAAAAACCACACAATCATCCCAAAAGGTGCACAAAAATACTTTCAATAAAATTCAACATCCCTTCATGATTTAAAAAAAAAAAAACACCCAGGTGAGTGTTACAAGCCTGTAATCCCAGCAACTTGGGAGGCTCAGGTAGGAGGATTGTGAGTTCAAAGCCAGCTTCAGCAACTGAGGGAAACCCCTAAGCAACTTAAGCAAGACTGTCTGAAAAAAAAATTTTTTAATAAAAAAAATAAAATATATATAAATAAAGGGCTAGGGATGTAGCTCATTGATTAAGTGCTCCTGGGTTCAATCCCTGGGAAAGAAAGAAAGAGAGAGAGAGAGAGAGAAAGAAAAGAAAAGAAAAGAAAAGAAAAGAAAAGAAAAGAAAAGAAAAGAATAGAAGACAAAAGGAAAGGAAAGGAAAGGAAAGGAAAGGAAAGGAAAGGAAAGGAAAGGAAAGGAAAGAAAGAAAATAGATTTAAAGAGTTATAGAAAAATTCTACCTCAACATAATAAAGGGTACCTAAGGACAACCCATAGCCAACATCATACTGAATGGGACAAAACTGAAAGCACTTTCTTTAAACTTAGGAACAAAAAAGTGTATTCACTCTTACCACTCTTATTCAATATAGTACTAGAAACTATCCAGAGCAATCAGGCAAATGAAATAAATACAACAGATATAAATAATAAGAGACAAATTCAAATTGCCCCTGTTTGCAGATCATAATGATTCTTGTTTTGGTTTATATGTGAGGTATCCCCAAAACATGCCTGTAAAGCAGGAATAGTCAGGTGAAATTATGGGATATAACTTTATCACTATATTCTGTTTCAAATGGACTGACAAAATGATAACTGTAGAAAGGTGGGCATTGCTGGAGAAGACGGGTCACTGGGTTTATGCCTTGCAAGGGTCTGTCTTCCCTGTGTCCCCTTATTCTCCCCACCCTGCTCCCTGAACCCCTGACCCTGACTTGAGTTGAATAGCTTTCATTTGCTGGACACTTCCCACTACATGCTGCCTCCATCTGGGACCAAGAAAACTAGAGTTGGCCATCTATGTACTTAGACTTCTGACAATGTGAGTCCCAAATAAAATTTTTCTCCTCTAAGTTGTTCTTGTCAGGTATTTTGATCACAGTGACATAAAAGTTAACTAAAAAAATTCTACACCTAGAAAATCCTTAGGAATTAACCAAAAGTTTCTTAGAACTTATAAGTAAACACAGCAAAGCAGCAGGATACAAAATCAATCTACAAAAATAAGTAGCTTTCCTGTACATCAACAATGAACTCAGAAGAACAATGCCATTCACAAAAATAATTAAAATATCAAGAAATCAACTTAACAAAGGAGGTGAAATACCTCCACAATGAAAAGCATAAAACACACAGAAAAGAAGATACTAGAAGACAGACATTCTATATTCATTGATTGGAAGAATTAATAGTTTAAATGGCCATATTACTAAAAGCAATCTACGGAATATATGCAATTCACTATAAAATACCAACAGTATTCTTCAAAGAAATAGAAAAAAAAATCCACTAAAATCCACATGTAAGCACAAAAAGACCCCAAATTAACAAAGCAATTCTGAGCAAAAGAAAAATGCTGGAGGCATCACAATACCTGATTTCAAAATATACTATAGAGCCATTTGAACAAAAACAGCATGGTACTGGTATGAAAACACACACACACACGCACACAGATCAATGGAATAAAATAGAGAAATCAGGAATAAACCCATGCACCTTCAGCCACCTGATTCTTGACAAAGGAGTCAAAAACATATTGAAGAAAGGACAGTGCCTTCCCAAATAATGCTGAGGAAATTGGATACTGACATGTGGAAGACTGAAATTTGATCCGCTCTCTCCCCCTCTATAAAAATAAATCTCAAAATGGATCAAAGACCTCATTCTAAAACCTGAAACATTGAAACTACTAGAGAAAAACATATAAGAACATAAAAGCAACAATTTCCCAAACAGGAATCTACTAGCTCAGGAAATAAATAACTATAATTGATGAATGGAATTACATCAAAATTAGAAACCTTCTGCAAATAAAGGAACAAACAGAATGAAAAGATAGCCTGAAAGAAGTTTTGCCAGCTCTTCATTTGACAGAGGATTAATAACTCTCCCAAGGTTCTACTTCTCAGTACAATATAGCAATGATTTCTCTTCTTCTGGCCTAAGGGTGGTAATAGTATCATGTCCTTGATAATCCATGATTGGTATTATTCTGAATCTAATATCTTTTTGGAGAGAACTGTCTTTCAGACCATAAACTTGGTATATTTCTGCATAGATATTGGACCTTTTTCTCTCTTAATAATGTTATAATTCTCTGTATAGGGGTCATACACATCTTTAATTATACTTATTGTTCTTATTTTTAGATATACTATAAATTGAATTATTTTGTTAATGTCCTAATTGTTTTACTAGTATAAAAAATGCAACTGAATTTTAAACACTAGCCTTGTATCTACCAAACATGCAAAACTCATTATTTTAACAATATATCTATAACTGAGTTTTCTATGTAAATTAATATTTTTGACAAATAATTAAGTCTTTTTCCTTTGTTCCCAGTTCCTATATCATTTTGGTTTGTTTGTTTGTTTTGTGGGGAGTACCAGGGATTGAACTCAGGGGCATTCAACCACCAAGTCACATCCCCAGCCCTATTTTGTATTTTATTTAGAGACAAGCCTCACTGAGTTTGTATTTTATTTAGAGACAGAGCCTCCCCAGTCTCCCAAGGTGCTGGAATTACGGGCATGCCTCACCATGCCCAGCCACCAGTTCCTATATCTTTTAATGTTTACTCTTTCTTTACCATATACTTGTTATTTATGACCACATGTTACCCACTATTTTGCAAAACTATAATCAAAATTTAAGGTCAGAATCGTTTTTTCATTCTCCAGAGATCATTTACACTTGCTTCTGCTAAGTGCCTAGGAAGAACAGCAATCCAACTGAAATTAATTTTAGGATTCTGACTTTAGCATTTTTCTGACCAGAATTATGACTGTACTGTCATGACTCATTTTGGGGTCAGATTCACAACTAATTTCTAACAAAATTTTCACCTCCATTATAGAATCATTATCTGTTCAGTCAAGTTTTGATTAGAAAATTTAATTAGCTAATACTTTTTATATACCACTTCTCAGCAAACATGTTCAGCTATTCAGTACATATTAGAGGTAAGTACATTATTATATGTGCATATAGACTTTAACTCTGAACAAAATACACTTGAGGTAGTTCATAACAATATCCCTTAGTACAAAGAGTAACATGGATTAAATATTCAATAAAATATATAAATAATTATGAATCCCAAAGAAATGAATCCGTATAGAAAAAGAGCTAAGTCACCCTCATCGTTTATCAAGAAAGCATATTCAAATAAGGAAGGGCCTAGAACATTTTATCCACAACTGTAGCTTTGTGTGTCTTGAATACAACACACAGTTTATGTTTGTATATCATAAACAACAGATATTTGTAAATACCCCCTCCATGAAATAAAAATAATAAAGAATATGAGAGACATTTATCTCTGTCCTTATGTATGTAACTCAGAAGAAACACTAGAGATATCTCAACTACTACACTATCATAAGGGTGTAAGTCAAACTCCTCTGCTCCAAACTACCAACTTTGAATTATCCTCCACTTCTATGCGTGCAATTATGCCTGGTCCTTTAGCTACCATACCTTTACTGTTGGGTAAGGAAATATGTATCTATGGATATTATTGCCTTAATTATTATAACTTAGAGGTCTTTTAATATACTAAATTTAAGTATACAAACTTGGGTACAAGAAATTTAGTGTAAAACACAATTACTACAAATCCATGGTCTTACCAATGCACTATGTCACAGAGTGGATCCCATGGTCCATCCAATAGTCTAGCACCACTATACTCTAAAACGGAAAGATCCAGATGCCATATTTTAAGAATATTGCCAATATGAATACCAAAAATATGGACCACATCCAGAAAAGCAACCCAAAACACTATAAAATCTGTGAACTATATACATGAAGAATACATACATGAGAAATAAGGGTAATCAATTAATGAAAAAAGTAGTCATTGATATCTGTTATGGTTTGGATATGCAATATCTCCCAGTAGCTTCTGTGTTAATACAGGAATGTTCAGTAGTAAAATGATTAGATTATGAGAGCTGTAACCTTATAAGTGGATTGATTCATTCCTTTGATTGATTAACAATTTGAATGGTTTCTGTGTGATAACTATAGGAAGGTGAGGCTTGGCTGGAGGAAGTGGGTCACTGGGAGTGTGATTTGGGGATTATATATTTTGTCCCTGGCTCCCCATGCTCTCTCTCGCTGTGCTTCCTGTCAAAAGCTGAGTATTGCCAGGGCGCCAGGCGCAGTGGGGCATGCCTGTAATTCCAGCGACTGGGGAGGCTGAGGCAGGAAGATCGCGAGCTCAAAGCCAGCCTCAGCATCTTATCGAGGCCCTAAGCAACTCAGTGAGACCCTGTCTCTAAATAAAATACAAAATAGGGCTGGGGATGTGGCTCAGTGGCCGAGTGTCCCTGAGTTCAATCCCCGGTTCCAAAAAAAAAAAAAAAAAAAAAAAAGCTGAGTATCTCTCTTCTGCCACACCCTTCTACTATGATGTTCTGCCTCACCTCATGCCCAAAGCAATGGAGTCAGCTAACCATGCACTAAGACCTTTGAAACCATAAGCCAAAATAATTTTTTCCTCCTGTAAGTTGTTCTTGTCAGGTGCTTTGATCACAATGATGAAAAGCTGACTAATAATAACTGTCTTCTACTATTGAAAGGGCTAGCTTAAAGAACAGGAATTAGACACTCTCTGAGATTCTCCACATAAAAAATTAAGATTGGCATTATAAAAAGGCAAATTTCAAGATAACACATAAAACAATGTTCAAAAATTTAAAACAATATAAAAAATTTAAATAATGTAAAATGACAACAATCTTAAAAAGTATGAGAAACTGTTAAAAAGTGTCAACGTCTATAAAAGCCATTATATCAGGAAACAAATAGGGATAGTTTAAAATTTTCTTCCAAATCAAAGATTCTATTCCCATCTAGAATACTTTTCTCATGTTGTCAAGTTATTAGCGTAAAATAAAATTATGCCAGGAGTTGACAAGGCAAACAGACTATCATCTATAAAACACATACTTTTCCTCACTCCTATAAGTTTTTAATTTTAAAACATGATATAAGGACTTTATTAAAGTTCTATTTCATTTTTAATTTTATTGGCTTCAATAAAGTTTCTTATCCAAACAAAATTCATAATGGTATACTTAAAATTTACAAAACTGTATTTCACCAAATGGAACTATAAAAAGCAACAAGATACAGCTCTAACTTAACCTTCTTATCAATGCACACTAAAATGAAAGAAAATTCACAACTTAAAGTTATCAAACTCTACCCAAATGTGTACCAGAATGGCAGTCACTGTCACATCTCATATAAAGATTTTTTGTTTAAACAATTAACTTTATCATACACCTTCATAAGTATACCTTCAGTGTCATGGTATGGTGCCACCAAAATAAATACATACACACACATATACATGTACACATATATGCACACATGTGCATGCACAGATGTATATATGTACACCATATATAGTCTGTTAACCAAGCAAAAATCCTGTCCTGATCTATACTCTCAGACACTATTTTCTAATCAAGGCAATTATAAAGTAAATAAGTAGGTACTATTAACATGTTTCAAAACACTTTAAAAACACAAGTATGGCATGTTTACCATTTCAAGTGTTTCCACTTTATGTGTAGTACTATAAAATTAACAATGTTGATATAGAAAGACTATTTCACAAACTGAAACTATATAGGACATAATAAAATAAAAAATAAAAATTATGTTTCCTAATTATTATTGTTGATTATAACAATATGAGTGTCACTTAACACATGGCCAGGAACTTGAATAAACAATGAATGAAAGCATTGTCCTTAAAAACTGAAATAAGGGTACTCCTTGCCTATGCATTCTTCATCCTGTGAGCCCTCTTATTTTCCTACAAAACTATTTCCAGTTTTTCTGTACCGATTCCAGTTTTCCAATACAGAAACGTACATACCATAGAAGACATATTTTTGTCCTTTTGGGGGTGTTCATAATAAACATAAATGATATAATACCAAATGACTAATAACGTTTCTGTAATGCTAAATTAAAAACAGAGTATACTTGCCTGACCAGGGTAATATCCATATCCTTTTGAAGAAGTTCGGTCTGTTTATTATTCAACTGTAATGATAGAGCATTATATTTACTCTGTGATACTTCAATTTCTTTCTTTGCTTCAATTAAATTGTCTTCAAAGGCCTAAAATTAGAGCACTTATAATCAAACATAATAAACATGAAATGTAACAAAATTTGTTGTATTTAACTATACTACAAAATGACAGAAAAACTTGTAGTGTTTTAATGTTTTTACTTAATTAAAAACTTTTAACACAACTGTTACACTAGTCAGATTTTTCTTCACAAACAAAACTATATCATATCTTCCTGATATGAAGATTAAGAATTTGAAACAAATAAATTTGAAAAACTGAATATTTAGTTATTAAAATTATAATAAGCCATTATTTAATGAAGAAGTTCATTAGAGGAAAATGAGCTTAATTACTTAAAAATTAGTCAAAAATGGTAGTAATCTCCTTATTTCATTGTTTCCTTGTTTTAAATGTATATATACAAATATTCTCAAAGAGAAAAGGATAGGACTACAAAGAAAATAACATAATTTTCTAATGTTTGAGACTCAGACCATGTTGTTTTCCTGCTTTATGGTAAAATTTCACCTCAATTTCTTCAAACTTGACCTTTTCCATCTGATTATTCTCTAAATTTTTTTACATCTTAAAACCATTTTAAAACTTGATTGGTTAAACATATAAAATTAATTTCATTGTTATGAAGAATAATTCGTTTATTTCTAAATAGAATATGACCACATAAAAATCATACATTCATTATTTTCAAAAGTAAGCAACAGGCTTTAGGCTAAGCACTAGAAATTCCCATTTATTCACAAAAAAGCAATAGCAGATACATAAGTAGATAAATGGGGAAAGGAAAGAAGGAAGGAAGGGAAGGAAGGAAAGTAGGTACATAAATGTTTGGGTTGGGGAGTGGTTGTTCTGAAGGGAAAAGAAAAGCTTAAAACACTCAAAAATAAAAGAAACTATACTAATAATAACAAGAGCTAAGAAAACACCTTTCTCTCTATGCCCTTCTTACTCTTTAAAGGTGGTTAAATGTTTAACCACTGGGGCTGGGGATGGGGCTCAGTGGTGGAGTGTTTGCCTAGCATGTGTGAGGCTCTGGGCTTGATCCTCAGCACCACATGTAAACAAATAAAGGTCCATTGACAACTAAAAGAATATTTAAAAAAAGAAAAATGTTAAATACTGAGAGGTGATTAGGACTCAATGCAGTGACATGCTTGGCACAGAAGAATTCAGACTCAGGAAAAAAAAATGAAAAATTCCACAGATATGTACTGGAGACATAGAAGAAAAATTTTAAAGCACCACAGATAGGATCTAGGCAAAGTTGCCCATCTCGAGATTTACTCTGAATTATGCTAAATAACAGAGAGGGACAGGAACCGCCAGACAATGAAAAAGTACCCTAGAGTGCCAGGAACCTCACCATCCCTAAAAGGGACAAATGAATACCATGGGGGAAAAAAGAGGACATAAACATATTTCCCCCTCAAGATAAACTCAAGGAAAATCTAAACTTCGAAAGGAGAGTCAACAAAGTGAACACTAGATAAAATTTTTTAACGAGCTTTGCAAATTTATTGCTATAACAAGAATAAGCGAACAGACCAAATAAACATAAAACAGAATACACAAGCAGACTAAATATATATTGAAATTTTATAGAAAATGAAAATGTCTTTTTAAATCCTTGAAGGAAAGTTGGTCTATTAAATAAAGGTCACTGATATTATTCTGATTAAATAGAATCCTTCCTGACCCAAACACCTTCCATTTTTCCATATTTCTCTTCATTCCATATATTAGTAGTGACAAAACTTACCATTTTGTTGTTTTTGTGTTTATTTCAGATCTCGTCATTAGAATGTAAGTTTAATAAAAGCAGGAATTTTTACACCATTTCTTGGTTGCTTTTCAATACGAGACATATAATGAATGAACATTCAATAAATCCTTATTAAATGTGGGGAACAGTAACATATCTTCTCTGAATTTACACTAATATCTCCATGCCCTGTTCCCTGATATCAAAAGAGTAACAAACCCACTTCCTCCAAACTTCTTCCACTCAACAATTCCATGAGATGAAAGACCAAATCACAAGAAAAATAACTTTCTACAACACCAACCTAACCAAACTTCACTAAACTTACAGCAGGCACTCTGCATTTTTGTGTCTTTCCCCCATAAAGTGTCATTCTTTCCCCAAGTTTGAGGAGACACTCCCATTGCAGTTCTTCCTATAGTAACAACCTAATACACTACTCATTTGTTTGGTTTTAAAATGTTTTTCTTTTGGAAATTTTTTTGTGTATGTCCTGTAACTCAGAGAGGGTGTGGACGGAATTAAAGATGCCTCATTGTTATATGGTAGACTGAGTCCCAAGGGACACTTTTTCTACCCTACCTGTGGAGATGAAAGTCACCTTGATTAGCAAGCTTTGCTCAAGTTTCTGGGTTCTGAAATATTTCTTAAGCACAAATGGTAGTCTGATTCCTGGTTTAAGATTCATCATCAGTCCCAGTGAATTGTTGGCTCTTTTTGCCTTTGGTGGCTTTCCATGAGAGAGGATAATTAAATGATTATATCTGATAGAACCCTTTCTCATCCATTCTCAGAGCCCACTTTTACAACAAACAGCTCTTTGTTCTTAACCTGAAATAATTTAGAAATATAGCAGCAACTCACTATTAGCCAAAAATTGCTGAATCCCTTCACATTACCCACCAACAACAGGAGTTGGGTAGAGGAGACCTGTGCCAGGAATGGCACCTAACCCAGTGTTCTGCTCAGTATCTGCAACCCAGACAAAAGCACAAAATTCTGTGCAGTGTCCATTCAACAAAGCAGCTTAGGCCCCAGGAGAGGAAAGCTGATTCACCAGGACCACACCAGCCTTGACCACTGACACTGGAGGAAGGCACCATGGGAAGCCTAGGGCCTTTCCCTGGACTCACTGGGCTGTACCAGAGGGAAACTGCCTGAATATCCAGTGACATAGAGACTCAGTTCCTGAATGGTGACAGCTGCAAATGTAAGACTACTAGGATAAATTACCTGAATACCCCAGGAAACTTAAGTGGAAGACACCTGCAAAGATAACCAAAGGAAGATCAATGAATGAGGAAAATTGCCTGAGTCAAGGCAACAGGGAAAGAATGCTCCGAGCCTTAACTACCACCCCCACCCCCGACCCATGATCACAACTGAAGAGTGAAAGGGCATTGTTCAGATACTGGCAAGAACTTGCAGCAGACAGTCAACAGAGGAAATTAACGCCTGTAATTCACAACCTGGGGCAGTGGAAACTAGAGTCCAGGTGAACCTCCTTCACTACCACACCACAGAGAACATCATTGGCAGGGGGAGTACTTCTGCACCATAGAACACCCATGGTAAAGCCAGAGCCAGAGTTCCTGTGCACATAAACAATCACCAGCATCTTTACCTCAATGAAAAGGATACTGTAGAAGGGACCACAGCAATCACAGGGACACTCAAGCATCTGCATCCTGAACTCCTGAACACAACTGAAACAACCAAGCCATAACACTGCACCCTCTGAGCAGTCAGCTGCAGGTCCCTGAGCTGACAAACAAGATTTAGCTGGTGGGAGGTTCATAATAACTAGGGAATTTGTTCCTACACCCCTATAACTCTGGAGAGATCCATAGACAAAGCCTGATGGACATTTGCTAAATGTCCAAATCCCAGTGAAATCCAAACCAAGATTCAATAAGAATTTACTTCATATTGACATGGTTTACTATTAAAAACTCTATCAACTTCGATCATATTATTAACACTTTATCTTGAATGACAATAGTTACCCCAATAGCCAACATTATGCCTTCAATCCATTTGAAAATGTATTTCATCTAATGGTTTAAAGCATTAATTGGAAACAAGCTTCCTATCTTTGTTTCCCTAGCTCTAGTTTATATTTGTTCCTCTTAGCCCCTGCCAATCCTCTTGCATTATCTGTTACTTCTTTAAATACCCATCATCAATCTATTCTCCTTTCTACCTTGGTATGAATTTTTATTTTATATCTTTTCTCTTTTTCTTTTCTTACTTTGTCTCTCTTATTCCCTCTCCTGTTTGCCCAATTTTTCTGATTCCACATATCAGCCCTCATTTAAAGTTACAGTGATTTTACTAAATTTAATAACTAATTTTTTACCTATTCCAGAACTTTATTACAAGCTTTCAACTGGATTTGAGGAACTATGGAGAAAAACAGCAATCAGTTTTTGTTTCTCATAAGGTTGAGCCTTGGCTCTGAAGTAAATATGGTCCAGTAGCACCTCTGAAAGTGGTGCTCATATTGGTTCATGCATTGACTAAAAATACTGATATATGGATATTCACCCAATGCAGGGCACCAAGAAGAATGAAATTCACAAAGTAGGCCCTCTCTAAAAAAAAAAATGAGATCTACAGCAATAGATGGGTAGTCATACAAACAATATGAAAAAGTAAGGGAACAACCACCACAAATAGACCATATGCTTCAAGAACTGACTTCAGTGACATTACAGTGGACAAAATATCTGAGAAAGAATTTAGAAAGTTTGCATTTAAAATGTTCTATGAGGGGCTGGGGTTGTAACTCAGTGGTACAGTGCTTGCCTAGCATGTGTGTGGCACTGGGTTCAATTCTTAGCACTATATATAAATAAAAAAATAAATAATAAAGGTCAATCAACATATAAAAAATAAAATAAAATGTTTTATGAGTTAAAAGAAGATGTAAGGTGAAATCAGAGAGAAAATATAGAAAGTAAAAAGACCACTTCAATAAAAAGATGGAGATTCTGAAAAAGAACCAAATGGAAATCTTGGAAATGAAAGACTCAATAAACCAAATTAAAAATTCAATGGAAAGCACCACCAATAGATTAGGTTACTTCAAAGATAGATTTTTTTGAAGCCTCTAAAATAAAGTATAAAACCTTGAAAATAAAATCAACCATAAAGAAAAGACGTTAAGAGACCATGAACAAAATATGGAAGAAATCTGGGATAATAACAAAAGGCCAAATTTAAGAATTAATGGGGTAGATGAAGGCTGTGAAATATACGGTAAAGGGACACACAATCTTTTTAATGAAATAATATCAGTAAATTTTCTAAATATTAAGAATGAGAGGGAAATTCAAATACGAGAGGCATACAGGACCCCAAATATACAAAATCAGAATAGATCCACTCTAAGAAACATTAAATGAAAATGTCTGACATACAAAATAAGGGTAGAATTTTAACAGCTGCAAGAGAAAAAATAGCTGGCCATATTTAGAGGTAAAGCAATCCAGATTTCAAATGATTTCTCAACCCAAACCCTAAAAGCCATGAGGACTTGGAATAATATATGTCAAGAACTCAAAGAAAATAAATGCCAACCAAGATTATTATACCCAGCAAAATTAAGCTTCAGTATTGAAGATAAAATAAAAATATTCAATGATAAACATATGCTAAAAGAATTCAAAACTAGAAAGTTGACTCTACAAAACATACTCTATTTGATGGAGAGGAAATGAAAAATAAAATTAAAACCAGCATTAAGAGGAAATACACCAGAAGAACAGTCAATCAAAGGACAATCAGGTCCAATAAGCTTTAAAAATAAATTAAAATGACAAGAAATAAAAATCAGCTCTCAATGTAACAATAAGTGGTCTACACTCTTCAATAAAAAGACATAGCTTGGCAAATTGGATTAAAAAACAAACCCAAAAATATGCATGACTATAAGATGTTTACCTCACAGATCAGGACAACCACAGACTGAAGGTGAAAGAATGATGAAAGATATACCATTCACATGGGAATGCAAACATTCAAGGGTAGCTATTCTCATATCAGATAAAGTGGACTTCAAACCAAAAGTAATCAGAAGAGACAAAGAAGGTCACTTCATACTGCTTAAGGGAATCACACAGCAACAAGATATAATGATTGCAAATATTAATGCCCCAAACAATGGAGCACCTATGTAAATAAAATAAACCCTTCTCAATATTGAGAATCAAGTAGACCACAATATAGTGATACAGGGTGACTTTAACATACCTCTCTCACCATTGATCATCGAACCTAAACTAAGGAAATATTCCACGGAACTAAAAAATACAAGTAATAATATGGATCTAACAGACACCTATATTTTAGGTCACAAAGCAAATCTTAGCAAATAGAAAAATACCTTGCATTCTATCAGACCATAATACTATGAAATGAGAAATCAATAGAAGATAATAAATAATATGCTATTTAATGATGAAGGGATAACAGAAGAGACCAGGGAAGAAATGAAAAAAAAATATTCTTAGAAGTAAATGAGAAGATTGATACAACAAATTAAAATCTCCGAGACAGTATGAAGGCGATTTTAAAAAGAAAGTTCACAGCACTGAGCTTATACATTAAAAGAACATAAAGATAACAAATCAATAATCTAACATTACATATCAAGGTCCAGAAAAAAAAGTGAAGCCAAACTTACCAAAATAAAGGGGAGAAAAATTCAAATTAACAAAATTTGAGATAAAAAAAAAAGGAAATATCTTCACAAACACTACACTACTGAAATCTAGAGGATCATCACAAACTATTTTAGAATGTGTACTCCAACAAGCTAGAAAATCTTAAAGATACAAATTCCTCTCATATGCCCTACCCAAACTGAACCACGACAATACAGAAAATGTAAATACATCAATATCCAATAGTGAAATTGAAGCAAATATAAAAACCTTCCAACAAAGAAAAGCCCAGGACTGGATGGATTCTCAGCCAAGTTCTACCAGACCTTTAAAGAAAAATTAATACCAATCCTCCTCCAATTATTCCATGAAATATAAAAGAGGAAAACACTGCCAAACTCATTTTTATGAAGCCAGTATCACCCTAATGCCAAATTCAGAAAAAAACACATCAAGGAAAGAAAATGTCAGACCAATATCCCTAATGAACTTTAGATGCAAACACTTTCAATAAAATGCTGGCAAATCGCATACAAAAACACATTTAAAAGATAGTGCACCGCAGGCGGGGCAGGTGAGCCCAGAGACAGACATCAGGCTCAGCCCAGCGCAGATGCCTGAGACTTCTGAGCCTGGGAGGCCAGCCTAGAGCACCCACGTGAGTCTTCCGAGTGCAGGGGAGGCCAGCCCAGAGGCCTAGGACCCACCCAGCCGGGTATAGCCCTGTAAGACTTCCAGGCCAGGGAGGTGGGTCCAGAGACAGACATCAGGCTCAGTCCAGTGCAGATGCGTGAGACTTCTGCACAGAGAGGCCAGCACAGCACAGACGCCTGAGACTTCCATGCCTGGGAAGCCAGCCCAGAGCACCCGCATGAGGTACTGGAAACCTGCAGGGACACCATAAATCTATAGGGGGGAAACTGCAATACCTCAAATTCTCACTGATAGAGGGGAAGATACATGAACAACATGAGAAAACAAGGGAAGAAAATGTCCCAAACAAACCTAGATGCTACATCAACAGAATTCAATGATAGCAGGGCGGAAGAAATGTCAGAAAGGGAGTTCAGAATGCACATAATTAAAATGATCAGAGAAGGAAATGATGAGATGCAAGCAAATGCAGGCAATGAATGATTGCACCAATCAACAGTTAAAAGAACAAATGCAGAAAGCAAAAGATCATTTCAATAAAGAGAGAGAGACACCCCAATTAGAATGTCTATTATCAAGAATATAAGCAACAACAAGTGTTGGCGAGGATGTGGAGGAAAAGGTACACTGGTACATTGCTGGTGGGGTTGCAAATTAGTGCAGCCACTCTGGAAAGCAATGTGGAGAGTCCTTAGAAAACTTGGAATGGAACCACCATTTGACCCAGCTATCCCACTTCTTGGCCTATACCCAGAGGAGTTAAAATCAGCATGCTGCAGAGATGCAGCCACATCCATGTTCAGAGCTGCTCAATTCACAATGACTAGATGGTGGAACCAACCTAGATGCCCTTCAATAGATGAATGGATAAATAAACTGTGATATATATATATACACAATGGAATATTACTCAGCCATAAAGAAGAATAAAATTATGGCATTTGCCGGTAAATGGATGCAGCTGGAGAATATCATGCTAAGTGAGATCAGTCAATCCCAGAAAACCAAAGTCCGAATGATCTCTCTGATAAGTGCATGATGATACATAACGTAGGGTGGGAGGGAGGCAAGAATGGAGGAAGGATGGATTACATAGAGGAAGAAGAGGGGTGGGATGGGGTGGGGGGAAATAACAGAACGAGACAAACATCATTACCCTATGGACATGTATGATTACGCAAATGGTGTGACTCTACTTCGTGTACAACCAGAAAAACAACTGTACTCCATTGGTGTACAATGAATCAAAATAAATTAAATTTAAAAAGAAAAAAACATTATTTTCACTAAAATTACATTAATTTTACATAAAATTTATAACAATAAAAAGGCTATTATTTTTGAAGAAAAAAAAAAAGATAGTGTACCATGACCAAACGGGTTTGTCCCAGGGATACAACATATGGAAATCAATAAATGTAATACACCACATAAATAGCCTTGAAGACAAGAATCACATGATTATTTAAAAAAACATTTGACAAAGTACAGCACTCATTCATGTTTAAAACACTAGAAAAACTAGAAATAGAAAGAACTTACCTCAATATTATAAAGGCCATAGGTGACAAACCCAAGGCCAACATTATACTGAATGGAGGAAAACTGAAAGCATTTCCCCTGAAAACAGGAATAAGACTAGGATGCCCACTTTCACTGCTTCAATTCAACATAGCCCTAGAAACTCTAGCCAGAGCAATCAGACAGAAGAAAGAAATTAAAGGGATATGAATAGGAAAAGAAGAACTCAAACTATCCCTACTTGCCAATGATAAGATTCTGTATTTAGAAGATCCGAAAAACTCCACAATAAGAATTCTAGAATTCATAAATGGATTCAGCAAAATAGCAGTATAAAAAATCAAAACTCATAAATCAATCATATTCCTATACTCAAATAATGAATCTGCCAGAAAAGAAATTAGGAAAAGATTCCCATTCACAATAACATCAAGAAAATAAAATAAAATTGTTCAGAATTAATCTAACAGAAGAGATAAGCCTCCACAAAGAAAACTATAGAACACCAAAGAAATTGAAGAAGACTTTAGAAGGAAAGGCATCCCATGTTCTTAGATAGGTAAAATTAATATTGTCAAAATGACCATACTACCCAAAATGCTTAAAGACGCAATGCAGTTCCCATCAAAATTCAAATGACATTTTACACAGAATTAGAAACAGCAAGTATGAAATTAATTTAGAAAAATAGCAGACCCAAAATTGCCAAAGCAGTCCTTAGTGAAAAAAGCAAAACAGGAGGCATCACAATACTGGACCTCAAATTATACTACAAAGCTATAGTAACAAAACCAGCAGGGTATTAGCATCAAAACAGGGATGAAGACCAATGAAATACAAGACACTGAGACACACCCACATAACACAGTTGTCTGATACTAGACAAAGGTTCCAAAAGCAAATACTGGAGAAAAGGTAGCCTTTCTAACAAATGGTGCTGGTAAAACTGGAAACTCCTATGTAGAAGAATGAAATTTAACTCCTATCTCTCACCAGGCACAAAATTTCACCTCAAAGTGGATGAAAGACCTAGCAATTAGATCAAAAACCCTGCAACAGCTAGAACAAAATGCAGGTCCAACCCTCTAAGATGTCAGCACAGGAACCGACTTCCTTAACAAGATACCTAAAGCATAAGAAATAAAATGAAAAATCAATAAGTGTGATGGCATCAAATTAAAATGCTACTGCACAGCAAAGGAAACAATAGAGTGAAGAGAGAGCCTACAGAAAGGGAGCAAATCTTTGCACCTGCTCTTCAGATACGGCATTAATATCCAGAATATGCTAAGAATACAAAAACACCAAGGATCAAAAACAAATAACAAATCAATAAATGGGCAAAAGAACAAAACAGATACTTCTCAAAAGAAGAAACACAAATGGTCAACAGGGATATGAAAAATGTTCAACATCTCTAGCAATTACAGGCATGCAAATTAAAATTATGTTGAAATTTCATCTTACTCCAATTAGAATGGCAATTATCAAGGATACAAATAACAATAAATGTTGGGGAGGATGTGTGGGAAAAGGTACACTCATACATTTTTGGTGGGACTACAAATTAGTGTATCCACTCTAAAAAGCAGCATGGAAATTCCTGAAAAAGTTCTGAATAGAACCACTATATGACTCAGCTATCCCACTCAATGGAACACATCCAAAAGATTTTAAATCAGCATACTACAAAGACACAGGCACATCAATGTTTACAGCAGCACAATTCACAATAACCAATCTACGCAACGAACCAAGACACCCTTCAGCAGATAAATGGATGCACTGGCCTTCTTTGTCTCTTCTGATTAATTCTTCCTAGAAATCTGCTTTGTCAGGTATCAGAAGAGCTACTCTTTCTTGTTCTTGTGGTCCAAATGAATGGAATATTTTTTTCCATACTTTTACCTTGAGCTTGTTGAAGTCTTTGCCTATGAGTCCCTTGCAAACAGCATATAGTTGTATATTGCACTTCAATCCAGTATGCTAATCTTTGATTTTTAGTTGGGGAGTTGAGACCATTAACATTCAAAGTTATGGATGTAACATGGATATGTGTTTGTCATTTCCTACAATTTTGGTTTTTTACTTTATTTTTCCTGTCTTGACTTTCCTTTAGTGGGTTATTCTTCTATTGAACTTACTGTTTAAGAGTTTGGGATTGTTTTTTAGTTTGTGTGCAGTTTATCTTTGAGTTTTCTTTGTACTACTAGCTTGGTGCTCATGAATTTTTTTAGTTTATTCTAAACATGGGAAGTTTTTATCAACACTCATAAATCAATAGCTTTCCTATATTCCAACAGTGATTCTGCTGAGAAAAAAAAATCAGGAAATCATCTCTTTTGCAATAATCTTTAAAAAATAAAATAGTTGGGAACTAATCTATTCAATGAGGTAAAGATCTTTATAATGAAAATTATAGAACATGGAAGAGAGAAAACTGAAGAAGACCTTAGAAGATGGAAAAGATCTCTCATGTTCTTGGATAGGAAAAATTAATAGTCAAAAAGGTCACATTGCCAAGTGTTATAGAGATTCAATGCAATCCCCCATAAAAATATCAATGACATCCTTCACAGAACTAGAAAAAAATAGTTCTAACATTCATTTGGATGATGAAGAGATCCACAACAGCCAAAGCCCTCCTGAGCAAGAAGAGCAATATATGAGGCATTATAATTCCTGATCTGAAATTATACTACAGAGATATAGTAACAAAAACAGCATGTATTGGCATCAAAATAGACATGAAGATCAATGAGACAGAACAGAAAACACAGAGACAAACCCACATACTTAAAGGCATCTGATACTTCACAAAGTGTCAAAAATATATGTTGGAGAAAAGATAGCCTTTTTAACTAATGTTGCTGGGAAAACTGAAAATCCATATGTAGAAGAAGGAAAACAGATCCCTATCTCTCACCCCACACAAGAGTCAAATCAAAATTAATCAAAGGCTTAGGAGTTAGACCAAAAACTTTGCAAACACTAGAAGAAAACAGAGTCAGCCCTCCGACATACTGGCACAGGCACCGACTTCCTTAAGAAGACCCCAAAAGCTCAAGAAATATGACCAATAATCAACAAGTGGATGCCATCAAACTAAAAAGCTTCTGAATAGCAAAGGAAATGATTAAGAACATTAAGAAAGCTCACAGAATAGGAGAAAATCTTGGTCAGCTGCTTCTCTGACAGGAAATTAATATTCAGAATATATAAAGACTCAAAAAACTACACATCAAAAAAACACAAAAACCCAATTAGTAAATGGGCTAAATAACTAAACAGACATTTCTCAAAAGAAAAAAACACAAAGGTCAACAAATATATGAAAAAATGTTCAACATCTCTATCATTTAGGGAAATGCAAATCAAAACTACCCTAAGATTTCATGTTACTCCAGTCAAAATGGCAAGAATACAAATAATAATAGATGCTGGTGAGGATATGGGACATTCTTGGTGGGACAACAAATTAGTACAACTACTCTGGAAAGCACGATGGAAATTCCTCAGAAAACTAGGAATGGAACCACCATATGACCCAGCTATCCCACTCCTGGATACTTATCCAAAATATCTAAATGCAGCAAATACAATGATACAGTCACTTTAGTGTTTATAGCAGCACAATTCACAATAACCAAATTGTGTAATCAATCCAGATGCCCATCAATTGACAAATTCACTAAGAAAATGTGGTATGTATACATAATGGAGTTTTACTCAACCATAAAGAAGAATGAAATTATGGCATCTGCTGGTAAATGGATTGGAAGTGGAGAACATGATGCTAACTGAAATAAGCCAGACCCTGAAAATCAAGGGTCAACTGTTTTCTCTCATATGTGGAAGCTGGAGTAAATTAAGGGAAAGAAGAGGGGGGATAGAATATCATAGAAATACTTTGAAGTAGAACAAAGAAACCAAGAGGGAGGGAAGGACTAGAAAGGAAAGGAAATGCAGAAATGAACTTAACAAAATCACACAATGTGCATGTATAAATTTACCACAGGGAATTCCACCTTTATGTATATGTAGAAATTACATATCAATCAAAAATAAATAAATAAATGAGCAAAAGGAAAATCAATAGAGTAGTAGTAGGAGAATAAAGGGAGGAAGGTGGGGAGGGAATGAGGAGCAACAGGGACTGAAATGAAGTAAATCAAATTCCATGCAGGTATGATTTTTGCCCAAATGAACCCAATTACTATGTATAACTATAATGCTCTAATAAAAAGAAATGAAAATTATCACTAAATAATCACATAGCTGTGAATTAACACAAGGCATTACCATCTGCTTTTATCAAACCACCAAATTTTTAAAAGGATGTATTATAGCAGAGACTGATATAAAAATTAAGAAAACAAATGCAGCAGAATTCAATTTCCTCACTGGCTCAATCATTCTGATTGTGCAATATCACTTAATGTGTTTACTTAAAAATCTGCAATGGATTGATTCACACACTCAGACATATCCTTCTCCCCTAACTTAAATATTCATGCACACATGTGCACATATGCACATACTCATCCATATTATAATTACATATTTTTGAATACATATATATAAATACATGTGTTGGTTATGTTCCTTTTATGTAAACATATATAGAAAGACTACCATGTTAATGTAGCCTTATTTGTTTCTGTCCTTTTAAATAAAATATTTATAGTAAAAGAGAAACCTGACATTTGATTGGTAAATGAGCAAAAACCTTCTCAAGATAAAGAGAATGCCACAAAAACACATTATTTTGAAAAATACTAATCAAAAGAATATATAAGAATTTTATAAGATTAACTTTCACATTCTGTTAAAATCTTACTATAAATAACTCCCCTTTAAGCCAAATAAAGTACCATTTTAGAACCATCCATGAGTATTTTTAATGGTTTTCTGGGGGGGCATTACCCTTTATTTTTTAAAGGGTAAAATTATATTGCAATGAATTTTAGCTGCATTTATGAATTTGAGCCTTCATTTAAAAAAGTCAAAACCCATAATTCTGAATATGTTTTTTGAAAACACATTTTATTTCAAAATGCAATAGCCTTTATTTTTTAATGATTGCATTTTAGGATAACTATTTGAAGTCAGTTTCCTGCTTTGCAACATCAATTTTTAAAAAGCTGTGGGTCTTAAGTGAAAGAATATAAATTAATGCTACTCCCCACTGGTGGGTTTGAATATATAACTTGTTATTTAAACGAAAATAACATGCATTAAATTTCCTATAAGAAGTTAGATCCAAAATTGCAGCATGGATTCCATTCTTACTGTATACCTTTATTTTTGCATCAATGCTATATTTTTCTTTTTTCCAATGTGCTTCTTGCTTCCTTAGTTTCTCTAGGTCATTTAGCAAGTCAGTACAACGGGTACTCAATTTCTTATTTTTCTCCTCCAGATTTTTTATAACCAGCCTGTTTTGCTCTTCTTTATTCTGTACACATTCCTTAGTGTCCTGTAGAACAGTACCACAAGGGCCAATAAACAACAACAACAAAAAAGGTGAGAACTAATCAGCAAATATAAACTGTGCAGTTTCACCCTCACAGCAGCTTCTTCTATATTTGATGGCCAAGGTCACCTGTGTACTTTTATTGGCCTCTTTTCATGCAGGTGGATGGGTCATATTTTTTCACTGGATGACAGCTTTGATGAGTACACATTTGCAAAGAGCCCATTAATTGATCAAGCTGCCTTTGATGCTGTCCCCAGCTATTTTTGAGACCCACACAGACATATCCTCCCAGACCTGGTTTTATCAATTAATAATGCCAGTCCCATCAGAATCTAATTACTAGAAGCCACATATTCACACTCCTACTTTCTTAGCTCCATTTCCATCATTAACTATTTATCTGAAAGTTATAAAGCTTGGAGTCTTAGCTTTAAAGCATTTTTCTCTGAGTTTTTGCATGTGAGAAAACTTATGGTAGAGCAAGGCCTTAGGCAATTTTTTCATCCAAGCCTGTCATTTTCTGTGCCACAAGTGTAAAGCAGGACTTCAAAAAAACATTCCTATAAAACTATGTTCAAGTCAATACACCTTAACTTCTTGACTTTTATCTTTAAATTTCTTCTGCAAGTCATTGAATTCTTTCCTCAAGAAAGTATTTTCTTCATCTACTGAAATCTTCTGTTGTAGAAGGTCATTTATTTCCTGTTTTAGTACTGATTCTTTCTGTAGAAAAAAAAAATTAATTATTGGTGAGCTGGTATGTCTCAGAAAGTGTTTGGATTTTAATTAATAATGCTATGGTATTAACTAACTTTCATAAAAGAATCTATCATAATTCTCATTTTCTATGACATGACCATGGATTTTCAACTAAAATAGATTATCTAATAGTTTCAGTAAAATGGGCAATTGTTTAATAGTTTAAGATAAAGAACACATAAAAGCGGGACACTAAATAGTAAGCCACACTGAGAAAGCAAACTTTCAGTATTCAAGTATACGACAGGAGAAAAAAATTGTAAAGCATTCTAATAACAAATATGTATGTATCACTAAAATAAGAATTACTATTCTCTTATTTGAATGTCATTTGGAAAATTTTTCAAAAAGAACAATTATGGTCTCATGAAGGAATAAGTCATTCAAAGAATAAAAATTGTTTGTCTCAGTATTAAAAATATCTTGCTCTTTAGACAGAATATTCAGAAGATTGCCATAATTTTTATCTAAATATTCTTCTCACCAGCAATATGTCAATGCTACCTAACAACTCAATTCTTGGCTTTGCTCTTTTTCTATATGGCTTTTCTCTCAGAAAACTTACTCTTTCTCTTGACTTGTATTACTCTGTATAAAAGAGTAATTCATTATCCAGTCAAGCCTCTTCCAATCACCAATTTCATATTTGCAACTTTTGATATAAAAGATTGTCTGTGACTACTTCAAACTAGCATGCTGAAACCAAAATTCATATCCTGATACACTTTTCTAGATTTCATCACCTTTTGTCAATCCATCCATGCTTTCTGCTAACTAAACACTATCTGACCTGACATGCTTATTGGAAGCCTTCAATTAACACTCAACAGCGCCATCTGTATGTCAACCAAGAAGCAGATATATCAAAATAGAAAAACTTTCGATTTTTAATATGCTCAGTAGAAACTGATCTTTATTCCATCTCTGAACTATCATTGATGCTGATCCCTTAATAGAAATTTATTTTGTACTCCTTTATTTATTCATTATCAAACCCTCTCCAAAGAACTTAAGGATGACATGGATATGAGAGGAAGATTCAGGGATGTAATGAAAAGTAGATAGAGTTTAAGGAATAAAGTAAGGATATTTCTAATTTTTTTAAACTGTAAAGTTAACATTTTACTTTTACTAAAAGACTTTAGGTACTAAACACATTCAAAATTAATCTGTGGTAAGTAGGTTAAGAATAAAGACAAAGATGTTTTTTAAAGGAGCTTGTATCCAGCCTAAGAAACAGAACCACTACCTTTGAAGTCTCCTATATATTATTCCCTTTCCCTCTAATACCTCTTATTCCACCCCTCCAGGGGTAATCCCTATCTGAAACTGTTTCTTTCCATTGTTCTAAAGTTTAAAAACATAATATGTGTATTTAACATATAGTTTATTTTTTAACTGAATACACATTAAATCATACTGTACAAATTCTGTATCTCACTATGTTCAAAATATGTTCCCAAACTGATCCAAATTGACAGATATAGCTGCAGTTTGATTACAGTGGTGTATTTTATGAATCTGTTACATAAATATACTATATTTATCTCTTGTCAGTATATGTTTCAGCTGTTTCCCATTTCAGAGTAAAAGGTTTACAAACAACAGAGCTATGAACACTCTCAAACATATCTCCAGGAACATATGAACAAGAATTTTTTGCAACCAGTATTTTTCAAACTAAGGACTATAATCAAATAATAGGTCATTAAATCAAACCAGTTATTAAATCGACCTTTTTTAAAGAAAATGAAATATACCTCAATAGAAAATATCAAAATGAGATGCACAAATTCTTAGCAAAAATGCAATGCCTATAAGAATAAACTTATAAAACAGGCAAACTATATAAGTTAAAATTTTGCCTAAACTTTTGTCATGTTCAATTTGAAATTTTTATTTTATTTAAACATTCTGAAATTCACACTTCATATACATTGTTGAATGTGTTTACCTTTTTACATGTAGTAAGGACAACTATTATATGAAATTTTCGTTCCATGTGTGTCTTTACTGAGTCATGACTGAATCAGATTAATAAAAGTCTGGAAAACACTCTCTAGATCATATATACTTAGTGACGAACTTGCTAAGTAACAGGCTCTATGCACTTCAAGAGTTCCCATCATTTTTCATAAATCTGTTGATTGCTTGAAGATCTTCCTCTGTAAAGTGTCTGTTCATTTCTTTGGCCCATTTACTGATTGGGTTATTAGTGCTCTTGGTGTAAAGATTTTTGAGTCCTTTGTAGATTGTGGAGATTAGTGCTCTATCTAAAGTGTGTGTGGCAAAGATTTTCTCCCACTCTGAAGGCTCTCTCTTCACATTCCTGATTGTTTCCTTTGCTGAGAAAAAGCGTTTTAGTTGGACTCTATCCCAATCATTGATTCGTGCTTTTATTTCTTGCGCTTGGGGGGCCATGTTAAGAAAATCTGGTCCTAGGCCAACATGATGAAAATTTGGACCTATTTTCTCTTCTATTAGGTGCAGGGTCTCTGGTCTAATTCCTAGGTCCTTGATCTATTTTGAGTTGAGTTTTGTACAGGGTGAGAGATATAGGTTTAGTTTCATTTTGCTGCAAATGGATTTCCAGTTTTCCCAGCACCATTTGTTGAAGAGGCTATCTTTTCTCCATTGTATGTTTTTGGCTCCTTTGTCAAGTATGAGATATCTGTATTTATATGGGTTTGTCTCTGTGTCCTCTATTCTGTACATTGATCTACCTGTCTATTTTGGTGCCAATACCATGCTGTTTTTATTACTACTGCTCTGTAGTATATTTGAAGGTCTGGTATTGTAATATCCCCTGCTTCGCTCTTCTTGCTAAGAATTGTTTTGGCTATTCTGGGTCTCTTATTCCTCCAAATGAATGAATCAAAATTAAATTTAAAAAAAAAAAAGAGTTCCCATCACTCCATATCCCCCACCAACACTTAAGAGGAAAGCTGGAGGGTTGTTTTTTTTTTTTTTAACAAATCCTATAAGTATAAATGGAACCTCAAAATAGTTTTAAATTTTTTTCCTATTTAATTATTAGGCCACAACAAAATGTGTATGACATTGGTCAAACAGCATAAAATTATATACATAAATGGCTCATTCACACGTCACAGTCCATTCTTCTATTCCCATCTAAGTCTTTCTTATTCTTTTTCAAGATTCAACTTGCAGCTCCTTTATCCTGCATGAAAGTTTCCACAACTAGCCCAGTATTTTGTAATTTCTGCTTTCTCTAACTTTCTACATTGCTTATATGATTCATTTGACATAAAATGTACTACCTACTCTTGCTGATTATCTCTCTACATACTCATTATCTTCCAAACAGGATTAGTGGGATTTATAGATGAGATTTATACTGAATGATAAATTCAAAGGTATAAACATTAAGACTCTTTTAAAAACATCTGTACACCCTATTATTCTAACATTGGGTGTGATGGTGTATGCCTGTAATTCCAGTGGTTTAGGAGGCTGAGTCAGGAAGGTCACAAGTTCAAAGCCAGCCTCAGCAAAAGCAAGGAGCTAAGCAACTCAGTGAGACCCTGACACTAAATAAAATACAAAATAGGGCTGGGGATGTGGCTCTGTGGTCGAGTGCCCTTGAGTTCAATCCCTGGCACCTCCCCACCAAAAAAAGGGAATATCTGTCATCTATTCTGGAGTTTATTTAGACTCTAGAATAGAAAGACACTAAACAACTGACTTAAAAGTTTTAGAAGGGTTCTCCCATTAAACTGAGCTAAACTTAACAGGCACTAACAATGTGACATCAATACCAAGTTCTTTCATATGATTACTTAAAAATTTAAAGTTTAATGAACTTGGTAATTTATAAGGACAAACACAGACCTAATGTGTAAATAAAAATATATAATAAGGTGAGATGTTGGTTAAATAAAACTATCTTTCTAATAGTTTTACAAATGTAAATATATTTTATAATCAGTAATGTTATACAAAGGTGCTAAACTGTATGGTGAGATAAGTAAAGTAGGCAAAATAAGATGTTACTTTGTTATATGAAGTAATGTTATACAATGTTACATCTGTATAACATTATTGATTATACAAAATAACATTTTAATGAAGAGGAGGAATGTCAGTTTATCAGTTTTATTCAAAGGATTGCTAAAGTTTGAAAAGCTGTAAGTCTGTAGAATTCAAAATATTTTCCTAATGAAATATACTCTCAATGATCTACTTTAAATAATGGAAGCACAGACATATAGGGTTAAAATTCATTTTAAAATTGTTTCACAAAACTTTTTCAACAAACCTTTCTAGATAGAGCAAATTCTTAATGGTCTAACTTAAAGTAATATTAAAATAGCAAACAGAGCTCGGAGGAACCATAAAGCATACAGGGTGACAAGAGAAAGTATGTCTGAAACAAATAATTTATTATGGGTAAGCCAATAAATGAATAATTCAAATCATGGTTAAGTTAAATCTATACAAAAAGAAGAGAATAATAGCATGTAGCAGGGCTGGGGTTGTGGTTCAGTGGCAGTGCGTTTGCCAAGCATGTGTGAGGCACTGGGTTCAATCCTCAGCACCACACAAAGATAAAAAAAATGAAAAAAAGTTATTATGTCTATCTACAACTAAAAATGCTTTTTAAAAATAGGATG
This sequence comes from Glaucomys volans, assembly GCA_020662805.1. NCBI lineage: Eukaryota > Metazoa > Chordata > Mammalia > Rodentia > Sciuridae > Glaucomys > Glaucomys volans. Next base: position 805,084 of record JAJEJO010000154.1, on the reverse strand, counting down.
ATGCAGGAAGGACAATAGCATTAAGACCTAACCTTACTGGTAACACTGGAGCATAGTTAATTTGTTATTGATACTGACCTACTTTCAAATGGGGTGAAAAGTTTTAACAACAACAACAACAACAAAAAGACAAATAATGAAATCACAACTAAAAGAATGGTAAATGAAGACAGGGAAAGGGTTAAGAAAAATAATTGCAATTCAAAACCAACATTTATTTCTGCACTGGCTAGAAGGTAAGAAAAAAAGAAAACAGCAATCATCGTTTAATTAAATGTAATATACTAATTTATCAAAAGTCATGCTATCATGTTATTCATGTGGAATATTAGAAGAGGAATTTATTAAATAACTTATTTCATAAAAGTGACAAAGATAAAGCATAGTCTTACCAAAATAAAATGCATGACAATTCTTTATTACCAATAAAATACAAGTGCTAACATTTGATGGCACCTCTATGAAGGTTTTGCTGCAACCATTAAAAAAATATTGATAACTTTCTAACAAATTTGACGAGTTAAGACTTAAGCTAAAGGAATTGTCATTCTAATTGCTACTCTAATCCACAGGCTATGAGTTGAAAATGAAGAGCTATTTAATATTACTCAGTATAGCGACAAAAAAACTAATGGAAACCCAGTGTGGTAGCTCATGTCTGTAATCCCAGTGGCCTGGGAGGCCAGGGAAGGAGGATCACAAGTTTAAAGCCAGCCTCAGCAACTTATCAAGGCCCTGAGCAACCTGGCAAGATCCTGTCTCAAAATCTCAAAATTTTTAAAAAAAGCAGGGGAGGAGGGGCGCGCTGGGATATTGCTCAATGGTTAAGCACCTGGAGGTTCAATTCCTAGTATAAACAAAAACAAAAACAAACAAACAAAAACCCAAAACCCTAATGGAGTGTAATCTTGGAAGTTTTATCTCCATTCACACAAGAAAAGAAAAATAAACAAATTGAAAATCCACAACTTTTAGATTCATCAAAGAACTGAGGCCACTGGACAAACCAATAGTCCCAAAATTTAAGAGAAAAGTAGATACAGAGAATAACAATTGACCAGAGCAGACGACCAGGAACAGAAATCTCCATGGGAACTAGTACCAGAGTAGGAAAACCTATGCACAATTAGCTAATTACTAGAGGATCAATGTGGACAAATTTGAGTTTTAAAAACTCCAAGAGGGTCCTGTCTTTGGGGGTAGGCACATTTTCATGAGGTCCACCTACAGGAGCCTTATCATGCAGCCAAAGGGAAGATTGATGAAAAATTGCTTCCTGCTGCCAGCAGGGGGAGAGGAAGAATAGCCATTTAAGATTTCATCTCACCCCAATTAGAATGTCTATTATCAAGAATACAAGCAACAATAGGTGTTGGCGAGGATGTGGGGAAAATGGAACACTCATACATTATTGGTGGGGTTGCAAATTAGTGTAGCCACTCTGGAAAGCAGTGTGGAGATTCCTTAGAAAACTTGAAATGGACCCACCATTTGACCCAGTTATCCCACTCCTTGGCCTATACCCAAAGGACTTAAAATCAGCATACTACAGTGATGTAGTCACATCAATATTTATAGCAGCTCGATTCACAATAGCTAGATGGTGGAACCAACCTAGATGCCCTTCAATAGATGAATGGATAAAGAAACTGTGGTATATATACACAATGGAATATTATTTGGTCATAAAGAGGAATGGGATTATGGCATTTGCAGGTAAATGGATGGACTTGGAGAGTATCCTGCTAAGTGAGATAAGCCAATCCCAAAAACCCAAAGGCCGAATGATTTCTCTGATAAGTAGATAATGATACATAACGGGGGACAAGGGGGAGGCAGGAATGGAAGAAGGATGGATTGTGTAGAGGAGGGTGGGGGGTGGGAAGGGGGTGGGGGAAGGAAAAATAACAGAATGAGACAAGATTCATTACCCTATGTACCTGTGTGGTTGCACAAATGGTGCGACTCTACTTCATGTAGAACGAGAGAAACAATAGTTGTCCCCTATTTGTGTACAATGAATCAAAATTTTAAAAAATATACAGAGTATTCTTTACTTTTCAATAAGATCTGCTCTCAAGAAAAACTGTTTACCAGAACTCAGCCTAATAGGGTTTTGCCACAGCCTAATCAATCCGGGGAAAAGAAATATCTAACTCCAACAGCCTCTAGCATAATTGCTTCTCTAGGACAAGCAATTATGAAGGTAACAGTACAGAGGTACTAGCTTACCAAAAGATTGAGACCTAACTATAATACTATAGAATGCGTCTTCTTCTCCCCCATGCCTCACCACCACACCAATAGGGCTCCTGTATAATAAAAGGGAAATACACTAAAAAAAATTATGCATTTCAGAAGTCACAGAAGTCTAAGGAAATTCAAACAAAATCAAGGCCACCAAAGAAACATTTTGTGTCTAACACCTACAACTATAGCAAACAGTCAACATAGCATAATCCCTAGGCTGATAAACAAAATCTCATGATAAAGGACTATTTAACATCATTCTTTTTACCCATTTGGCTAACTTTATGTTTCAATTTGGCTAAGCCATGGTACTCACAGTATCCAATGCAGATGTTGTGATGAAAGTACTTTTTAGATGTGATTAATATTTAAATTAGTGGATTTTGAGTGAAAAAGATTAGCCTCAATAATATAAGTTGAGCATACCTAAATAACTGAAGGACCTAAAAAAGACTATGGATCCTGAAAGAGAAAATAATTCTACCTTCAGATTCCCTTAGGATTTGCACTACAACATCAACTCTTTACTGGGTCTCCATTTTGCCAGCCTGCCTTGCAGAATTCCAACTTGTTAGCCGACAAATGAGAGTCAATGACTTAAAATAAGTGTTGCTTAGCAAATGAAAGGTGAAAATAAATCATAATTTATGAAAGCCAACATATTTTTAATAGAATGCTATAGCTTTTATAGTAAACGAAAGAATGTTCACTTAAAGCATCGAAAACTTAATGTCAAAGGATATTAAGAGTGCCAAAACTCCAAACAAACTAAAATGTTATTTCTCAAATGCTATCTATATATTATCAATTGTGATATTTTTACACGGAAAATACAACTTTTGTTATGGTATAGATATGAAGTGTTCTCCAAAAGCTATTCTTAATGCAGAATACACACAGGTGAAATGATTAGTTTATGAGAGTTGTAACCTAATCAGTTCGTCCCAGCTTGAATGGTCTGACTGGGTGATAACTGTAAGCAGATGGGATATGAATGGAAGAGGTAGATCACTAGGGGCATACCCTGGAAGAGTACAACTTCCCTGTGGCCCCTCTCTGCAACCCCCTTCCCTGCTTCCAGATTCTGGTCATGGACTGAGCAGCTTTCTTCTGCTGGGCTCTTCCTCCATGATGTGCTACCTCACCTGGGGTCCAGAACTGAAATCAGTCATCTATGAATGGAGACCCCTGAAACCACAAGCCTCAGATAAACTTTTCCTCCTCTAAGTTGTTCTTGTCTGGTATTTTGGTCACAGCAACAGAAAAGCTAACTAGAGCAACTCTAGAGAAGATATAAATTTCAAATTAGTGTGTCATATTGGGATCTATATTCCATTATAGAAAGAATTCATATGAATGTGGGGAAAGGAAAAATAATTGAATCTCTTATTGAAGTTAGTTTCAACATACAGAATTTTAATAAAACAATCTTATAACAATAACGAACCTTAGCTCCAAGTTCCCATCACCCTTTAGTTGTAAGGAAAGAAAACAATTAAAAAATCAGAACAGCGGGAACTGCCAAAAAGCTACCAGTTTAACCCAGAAAAAATTATTTCACTGCTGTTTTTAAGATGTTTGCACTTTAAAAATGATTCCGAGAAGCACTGACGACATACACTGTTACAATAATAATATACTAATTATACAGTTACACACAATTTTACAATCACATATTAACTAAATTGTGTAACTTGCTGATTATATATAAAATAAAGACTTGCACTAATTCAAAACTACACATTTTCAAAAAATGAAAGACTTATCCAAGTTGTTGTTCATCCTTTGTACAAATAACACCATATGCATATTTACAAGTTTCAGAAGTGAATGAGAGTGCTAATAATAAAAGGCAAAATTCAATAAAACAATAAAAAATAGGTGAATATTATTATAAAACTACTACATTACCAAAGAGTTTAAACTAATATATATCTTAGTCTATTACTTCAGAAAACAAAGAATAGGCTATGTGCACAGCATAATGATGAACAAACAGTAATGCTTTCACATAACAACCTGAATATTCTTAATGAACATTATTTTTAAAAAATTAATAGTTTTAAAACTCTACTACCTAATGTAAATATATTGATTTTTAACATTTTATTATAAAACTAACCTGTTCCAATTCTTGTATTTTAGCATCTTTGACTTGCAGAATTTCTAGAACTTTTCTGTCTTTAGCTTCAGATTTTTGTTTTTCTCTAGAAAGAAAAATATGTACATATAAAGAGTTTATTAGTAATAATTGCTAACTAGTCCTTTAAATGTTCATATCTGAATAATGAATATCACTTTAAGAGATAGGAAATTAAATTATCTTGGGTTGACAGCCCTTGCAGAATTAATCAGAAACCATATGGCAAGTGACAGCAACTTACAACTGCTGACAACTAAAACAACTTCATATTAAAAGAACAGTTTCATTTCCAAATTTATGTATATCATCAAAAATATGTACAGTATAGTTTAACCCTGAATGCAATGACCAAAAGGTCATCACTCTTATATTAACTAATAAAAAATAAATATGTTCATGGCAATATATTCATTTAATACACATAATTAAATTAAGGATAAAATAGTGCCATTTTAAAGTAGTAAGAGTTTCAAAGGAGAGACAGTCAGATTTACTAATTATCAATATTCCATGAGTAGAATGTTTGAATTCTGACAACTTCTTATACATTCCTAGTCTCTGAGAATACTACTATTTAACTAAATAGTAGTTGTATAATCAAAGCATAGTCCTCTAGGAAATAGAAAATTATAATACATGTAAATAATGACAATCCTTTAAAAATAGCTTTAAATAAGGAGAGGAGGAGAAGGAAAAGGAAGAAAAGTCTGAGATTATACAATCAGGCTGATACTGTTTGATTTACACCATAAATGGTAAGAAATCTTCCGGACACAGATTCATAATTTTAAAAAAGTTTTTTAAAGTTTTTTTTAAAAAAAACTTCAGAAATAGGTAAAGCAAATAGGAATCTGTGCCTAAATCACCCACATATCACAGAATTTACAGATAAGGAAGAAGGGAAAAAAGTAAAGAATCATAGCTACTTCCCTGAGAATCACAAAACTATGAACAGGGATGAAGATGCTACTTGCTATCCTCCAGGTCCAGATGTGGGCTGAAGTGGAAAAGACCTTGGTTTCTGGTGATAATGAAAAATAAATTGCCTTGCTCATATGTCGAAGAATAACCAGGCTCATAATTTGTAAGTAAGCATAGGGCAGAGTTCATAACTCAGGAACGGAGGCTGCAGAAAGCTTCTGAATACCCTTGCTGGGAAATACAACTTCCATGAAAGCCTAAAATCGCAAAAGTGTATAATAGATATGGGACCCTATTCAGGGGCTGGACCATAATACCCTATTGCTGAGGTTCTAAATACAGCAAAACCTCTATGTCACTGTTGATCAAGGGCCCCTAGTTACCAATATAAAACCTATTTCAGGAAGGGTTTGGGGGTGAGTTTGACAAATTAGTGGCAAACATAAAATGTCTACAGAGAAAAAAATAACCTTAAAGAGAAGAAGTAGAAAAAGCTAAAGGGAAGAATAACAATTACAGCAACACTCCCTCTTAAGATATGATCACAAACAACAACAACAAATCAAAACATAAGAACACTAACATATTGGCTCAATTATCAGAAGATGAAAGCCTCTGGACAAAATGAATGTAAAACTAAAAAGAGAAAAAAATTAAACTAAGGTAATGGTCCTTAAAGACATAAGAATAACTAATATTAAAAACAAAACTAGAAGACAAAGAACAGGTGGGTATAAAAAATCTATTAAAAATCTTAAAATTTATAATCACTGAAGCAAAAAAAGTAACTAAGTTTAGAGCTAGACACCAAGAGAATTCTAAAATGCTAAAATAAAGCGATTAATGAAGTATTCATCCAGAACACTGCAGAGAAAAATGACAATATTAAAAGTATGACAACACAGGCCAGGCACAGTGACCAATGCCTGTAATCCAGGCGGCTCCAGAGTCTGGTACGGGAGGATCTAGAGTTCAAAGCCAGTCTTAGTAACACCAAGGTGCTAAGCAATTCAGTGAGACCCTGTCTCTAAATAAAATATAAAATGGGGACTGGGGATGTGGTTCAGTGGCTTAGTGCTTCTGAGTTCAATCCTGGTACCAAAAACAAACAAACAACAACAACAACAACAACAAAACAACAACAATATATATATATATGTATATGTGTATGCATATATATATGTATACACATATATATGTATGTATGTATGTATACATATATATGCAGGTATATATATGTATGTATATATATACACATATGTGTGTGTGTGTGTGTGTGTGTGTATTACAACAAAGCTGAGACATGCCGGTTTCATTGGGAAACTGTAACATACCCTAAAACATCCCAGAAGGAGCAATAGTGGAATAAAAAATAAAACAATGTTTTTGGAGGTAACTTATGAGAATGTTTTAGAATTAAAGAAGTCTTCAGGTTGAAAGCGTACTTGGCAGAATAATAATAAAAAAGCCACACTTAACATATCAATTCATTATTCAATCAACAATTATTTATTAAGCATTTATTATAAGATGGGCATTGGTCCAGGGATTAGATACTACAGAAAACAAAATACCAAAAGATTGTCTTCATGGAATTAACATTTTAGTAAACAGATACTGAAAATAAAGATATGTAAGTAAATACATAGTCTATCAAATGGTTATAAGTATAACAAGGAAAAAAATTAGGATAACTAAGAAAGTGATAGCAATAACCTTCCTTTCATTCCCAAGTAAAGTGAAAGGAAGAGAAAGGTAGGTTAGTGCTATTCTATATAGGATAGTTAACAAATGACCCCCTTAATATTTGAGTAAATATCTAAAGAAAGGAAGTGAGCATCATGCAAATCTCAGAGAACAGTTTTCTAAGCCATCAGACTAGTTTTAAGTATGAAGACACTGAGGAAAGAGTATATAGAAGATATCCCTTATTCATTGATCATGTGTTCCAAAAACTACCCTCCACAAATGCCCAAAACCACAGAGAGTACCAGATCCTATACTGCTGTTTTTTTCCTTAGATATACATATCTATCATAAAATTAATGTATAAATTTGGCATAGAGAGATTAACAATAACTAAAAATAGAATAATTTTAATCACATAACTGTAATAGAAGTTATATAAATGTGGTCTGTTTATTCTTGGAATTTTTCTACTTAATATTTTGGGATCACAGCTGACTATGGTAACTCAAACCAAGGAAAGCCAAACCACAGATAAGGGGAAACTGAAGAACTACTATACTTGGCATATTCAAAGAACAGCAAAGAAGTAAGTGTTTTTGTAGTAGAAGAACAAGTGAATGGTAGCTGAGAGCAAACAGATCACTGAGATAATATGTGGCCTTCTAAGCCCCATGAAACATGAATCTGATTTTCAGTGAAATGGTAGAACAGAGGATAGTTCTGAGTCAAGAAATAACATATTATAAATTAACAGTTTATGAGTATCATACTGGTTATTTGGGTTGAAGTCAGACATTAAAGGTCAAGGATGAAAACAAAAGGACCTTAGGAAGCAATTGCAATACCCCAGAGGAAAGACACAGGTGAAATGAGCAAGACAGTGATGTTGAAAAGTGATAAAACTAGATATTTTGAAGTAGAGCCAACAGAATTTCCTGGTGCATTAGATATGAGATTTAGAAGAAAGAGAAAAGTCAAGAATGTCTCCAAGGCTTTTGCCTGGGCAACTAGAAGGATGAATAGATATGCTTTTAAACATAGAGCAGGAAATAGGTAGACACTAGGGTTTGGGAATTGTACATGCTAAATTTGAGATGTTTTGATCAACATCCAAGAGAGGTAAGCAGTTTGATAAGTCTGGAATCAGTCAAGAAGTTAAGGTCAGAGACACAAGTTTAGGAGTCATCCAAATATATTTTATCCAAATAAATTTCAGATCATAAGAGTAGATAATATCATCCAGGGTGTGATTTTTAACAAATAAATCTGAGGATTGAGTCTGGAGCACTCCAACGTTTATAGATTAGTAAGATGAGGGGGGAAAATTCGGTAATTGAGACTAAGAAGACAGACAAGTCAATAATATAAGAGGAGAATCAAGAGATGTAAGTGAATGAAGTATTTTTAGAAGGAATGATTAACTCTGTTAAAATGCTGCAGATACTTTAGAAGATAATTTTGAAAATGGATTCCTTAATTTAGAAATATTCAGGTCACTGGTGATCTTGACAAGAACTGTTTTAGGCAAATGATGGGTATGAAAACTTAATTGGAGTGAGTTCAACATGCAAAGAAAATAAATGAAGACAGTGAAAACTCCTCTTTGGAGGAATTTTTCTATTTAAAAAAGCAGCAAAATTAAACAATAGTTCAGGGGAAATAGGAGATCAAAAGAGAAGTTTTTTATTTGTTTCAGAGGTAGAATGCAAGTGTGTATGATGAGGGGAACAATTCAGATAGTGACAAATGCAGTTTATTTGAACTTAGATAAGTACAGACAGTTCTTATAATGAAATAAAAAGAGAGAATATGAATATAGATTCAGATATGTTAGTAGTTGTGGTTATAAGGAGCAAAAGTTCCCTCTCCCATAAGAATGTTTTCTCAGTGAAGTAAGAAGCAAGGGTATCCATCAGCTCAAAGTGAGAATGGAAATAGAGTACCAGAAGCTGAGAAGACAAGAGAAATAAAATACTCTGGAATACTGGGATAGTCATTAGGCCAAGAAAAAATAGAAAAAATAAAACACCCTTCAGGCAATACTAAGAACTACTTCACCACAACAGCTATACATTTACATAAGAGCATCATGGTTCAGGGGTTTTCTGTAGTCAAGATTAGCACTCTGAAAGTAGGAACACATTGAGAGGTGTAACAAACCATGTTGGAAATTCCGCAAACATGAATTACTAGTATTTCTTCCCTTTATTATTTGCACTTTATCCTGCTTTATTAGTTATTTTCTTTGTACTATGCATTAATAGCACGTCATGCAAAATTGCAATCCATTGTCTTTAACTGGGCTTCCTCCTGTGTTTCTTTTGTATGCAGTGAAATTTAACATGCTTTCAGAAATTAATATCCTTTTTATTTTATATTTTAGTCTTTTATTGATTTATAAAACTATATTATATTAAAAGTATGTTATTTTACATATATATATACATATATAATATAAAAGCCTATCATTTGTCATTAATATATACCCTGAAATTATCACTTGTATTTTTAAGTTTCCATTATAAAATCATTGGTATTGCAGAAAAATACTATAAATTTGCTTGACGAATAAATAGCTGAACGAAAATGATCAAATCTCAAAAGGCAAAGCATGGTGTGGTTTTTTATGGATGGAGATCCAGGCAGAAAAAAAAAAATCAAGGCATTAATTCCAGTTGGAAATTCCTCATTAGTTTAATTTACATGGTTGGAATCTTTTTTTTTCCTCTCTCTCTCTCTCTTTTTTTTTTTTTTGTATGTACTGGGAGCTAAACCCAAGAATGCGTTAACTCTAAGCTATATCTCCAGCCCTTTTTTAATTTTTATTCTTTTTATTTCTTTATTTTTTATATTTTTGGTGCTGGGGATTGAGCCCACAGCCTTGTGCTTGCAAGGCAAGCACTTTACCAACTGACCTATATCCCCAGCACTATATTTTTATTTTGATACAGGCTCTCAGTAAGTTGCTTAAGGCCTCACTGAATTGCTGAGGCTAGCCTCAAACTTGTGATCCTGTCTCAGCCTTCCAAGACACTGGGATTACAGACATGCACCATAGTGCCCCTTTTAGTGTTTCTAATCTACTCTTCCATCATAATTCTGCAACCCCTAGTGGTATAAAAATAAATTCTGGGGTTTAATTTAAATAAGATAAGAATAAAAGTAGATTATATACCACAGAATCCAAACAAAAGCATTATTATATCATCCAAAAGAATCTGAAACTGGTGACTTCTCTATGACAGAAGTTTGTACAATATAACACACATATAGTCTAACCAGTGGTTCTCAAAGTAAAGGTTACCAGAGCAGTAACATCAACATCACCTCAGTTAGAAATTCAAGTTCTGCCCCCTCACCCCAGATTCACTAAATTAGAAACTCTGAAGGGAGGGGGCCCAGTAATCTATGTTTAACATGGTACTCTAAACAGAATGTTTGTATCTCCCCAAAAATTCTAATTCCCAGTGATGGTATTTGGAGATGAAAATCTGGAGGTGTAATTAGGTTATGAAGGCAGTGTCCTCATGAATGATGAAGCACCCTTATTAGAAGGAATGCTACAGAGATGATCTTTTTCTCCACCATATGAAGATATAGCAATAAGGCAGCCATTTGCAAAAGAGCTCTCACTAGGAACCAAATCAGCTGGCACTTTAATTTTGAACTTCCCAGACTCCAGAACTGTGAGAAATAATTGCTATTTATGATACCCAATCTATGGTATTTTCTTACAGAAGTCAGACAAGGCCTCAAGTGATTCTGATGCACACTAATGTCAGAGAGTCCGATAATTTACACATGTCAATAGATTGTGAATGATCCAATACTGCAAACACAGATTGTAAATTAAATATAAACATCATATAGAATATAAAATTTAAAAATATACCTGTGGCAATGTATAAGTGAAAAAACCCTAAAATTGATGCAATGTTTAAATTTTGAACTGAAAAAAATAATCGCAACTCAAGATCTTTATGGAAATTTGTCCAGCAGCTCCTCCTGGTGGTATGGGATATCTAACATTTTCATAACAGGCAAATGCTCCCACGAGAAAACTGCTACAACATGAATACAATATCTTTTACCTAGAATAAAAAAATGAAAAAAGGTGGTTTCAAGTTTAAAGATCACCAACCTATTTGAAAAATTCAATTAAGACATATTCTGTATTCACAAGTCATTAAAAAAGGTTCCACCCCCCAAAAAAAGACACTGTCAAGAAGCTGATGATGATCAATGACTGAGACAAACTCCTGTTTAGCTAATTAGAACCACTGATGTGCAATAATGATGTGAGCTAAGAATATTTGCAGACTTCTTTAGGATGAAAAATGAAGTGAAGAAAGGCTGTCAAATGTGTACAAGTTTAAAGCTCCAATCACCTTTCCCAAGAGTACTACCCATTTAAACATTTAACATTGCCATCGTTGGCCACGTGAATTACCATGCTAACTTTTTGCCATTTTTCTAAATTCAAATAAGTGAAAAATTATTCTAAATCATTAAGAAACAAAAATTTATTGTGTTACAGACCATGCCATATATTATACAATATGACAGGATCGTATTTTCTGGGTTTGAGCCCATTTTTAATGAGATGTCAAAATGAAATATTAGAGTCTAAAAGAAACATTTAACTATAAACGAGATAATGATATTGGTATAAATTAGAAAATAAAGAAAATAGAAAAGCAAATCTTTACTGAAGTTGATTATACTTAATAGATAATAATTCACAAAATAAAGGTTATTGGACTATTCTCTGTCATTTGAGTACAGTATTAATTAAAATGAAGACTTTACGCATACATTCCTTTATAAAAAACATTTAAATTCTAAAATAGTAAGACTAATAAAAATGGAAGTTTAGGCGAACAGGAATTAATATTAAATGCTTTGTCCTTTTATTCATGAAGTATTTATAACCATTTTCCAATTTTGAATATATATAATGAATTACCACTATGATATCTAGAATAATACACTTAAACTTGAAAAAGAAATTATAAAAATATTTTACAGACACACTTTACTCCATAGTAAAAACAATTACTGGGGAAAAATATCACTAATACTGTGAATAAAAATAATGCAAAAGATCCTAATATATAAAAAATTTTCATATAAAACATTTTAAAGGTTCATATCTACTCAATATATTTAGTTTGTGCTGGGACATTATTTTATTTTATAATCCAGTCTTTGTTTTACAATCCACAATTTAAATCTATTATATTTTATTTTTTTAAATAAAATAAATATTTAAAACTAAAATGAATTAGCCTCACACATGAAAAATGACATTTTTTTCCCCTGCTCAATCAGGTGGGTCCAGACTAAGACTCAAAATAAAATTAGAATCTGGATCTGTAAATTATGGCATATTAGTGAATGTTTTAGGCAAAGAAATAAGAATTCAATATTTTAATAATTATTTAGATTTAATATATTACTAAATATTATTTAATACTCTTATGTATGAGTTAATTTCTAAATGTATCAAGTTGAAACTCAAAGCATAACATTTAGTTTTATAATTAGAAATTAAATAACTATTTTCTGATTTTCCTGTTTCTTCTAACTACGTACCCAGATATTTCTGTACATTTTTTATGTAGAACATTCATAAAGGAGTTAGAAAAGATTGCTTATATGACTTTAATAACTGTGCAAATATTTTTTCATCCAGAATCTAGAAGTCTCTTACAGTGTTCAAAAATATCAGCACTTCAGAACAGACTGTTTTAACATCTGCACATCACCAGGGTTGCCCCCAAGGATTTTTAAATGATGCCTGCCTGTGCTGAATAAAGTGCTAACTTGCACCTTGCATTTCATACTGTGTCCTGAGCAGCCATCCAGTTGGTACAACACCAGCTGAATTCCCACAGGCCACTGTTCACTCAGGCTTGACTGCAATTATCATGTCAATATTTTGTGCTCCAATATGCAGATATGCACACATACAAGTAGCATAATACTTTCATCTCCATGAAATGTTGACTTATGTTCAATGTTTTAGGGATGTTTAATGAAACTAGAATAATCTTCCATTAAATGAAGATAATCATGACTATTTTACCTTAAAATAAAAATTATGCTTCTGTATTGCCTTCTGCCATGCATTAAAAGGCTAAATTTTTTAGGTAGCTATGCTTCACTATATCCTCACAATTCTTTAATTCAAAGGTCTTCTTAAAAGTTAAAGACTATTTGTCAAGCTTCTTGCATCTATTGTAAAAATTCAAATGTATTTCTTCACACTTAATGCATGTTCTCTCACCTTGAACATTAGAGTAGTTCCAATTAAACATCTTTATGTTAGTACCCATGACCATCCATCCATATCTCTGCCTGGGCATTCATGGCTGTTGCAACAGGAGAAATGCTCAGCAAAAATATATTTATGCCCTGAGTGGAATAGGCTAGCAGCAATGCTGCCAGATGGCAGAATTCTGGCAGCTACACTATTGGGGTCTCCAACCAGCCATGCTACTGCCATGCTCCAAAATGCAGCCTCTTTGCAGGCTGTGTTGGCTTAATACACATGGGACAGTGTACAACGATATAGCAGCTGTGCAACCCATGTGTTTAGGAGTGGAATGGAGCAGCAGAGAAGTTTTCCCAGTGATGAGAGTATATAGTATAACCTATAGCAATAGCCTGCTTTATCAAGCATCTAAACTTTTAACTCCAAATATAAATGTAAGATAATCTCTCATTTTTCTATGAGGTTAAATCTTCAAATACAAGTATTTCAAGGATATAGCATGCACATCCTATACCAACATACCAATAAAAACTAAACATTATCCTGCCCATTATGTTTCCTTTTATGATTATCATTTTCCAGGATTGAGTTTTCATTTCTAGACCAAAAAGGAAGGGGTGGATTGGCAACTGAAAATAGGAGAGTAAGCATAAGAAAAAATTAATGAGAAGTCTACTTGAAAGTACAGAATATTAAAAATAAATTAAACTGTGTCTTCAAGATTTATAAAAAGATGCAGAATTTAGAACTAAAACCAGTGGGAAAATAAAGCAGTTTTTATATAAGCTTCATTTAAAACATTTATAAGTAAAAGAAAAAAAAGAAAGAAAGAAAGCAAAGAAAAGAAAAAAAAGAAAAGAGAAAGAGAAAGAATCAATCAATCTTTGGTAAATCCTAATGTCAATTTGAGATTTAGATATACTTTGAATTTAAGTTTTCAAATTCAAGTACAGTATACCTTATTTTTAGGATCAGTAAGTAAGCTACAAATAAAATATAACATTAAGGAACAATAACATCAAAAAAGCAAAGTTACTTTGGAAGACTACTACATAGAAGATGCTAACTGACTTTTCTTAAGACTCTACATAGACTAAAAAGGAACTTAAACTATAAAATGGTGTCATAATAATAACAATAATGTACTTACCATTTCCTAGGCAGTATTACATTCCCTGTAAATGTATTAACTCAAACGACTCTATTCTTATTTATATTTTACAGAAAAAAAACGCTAAGGCATAGAAAAATGAATATTTTTCCCTGAGTCACTTAAGTGACAAGCCAAAATTCTAAAACAAGTGGCCTAGCTCCACAATTTTCTTAACCACTAATCATTAAAATTAACCTTTTTTCAGATGTTAAAGTCTTAAGCAAGTTACAGTGGACAATGTGCAAAATTTCTCCATCTTTAAAATTGTTAAATTGGATCTTAGTTTTTTCCATCCAAAAAGATGGGAAAACATTCACCTTTCTAGCTTAGATTCTCTTCTGTATCACTTACCTCAGGTGAACAGCAGAATTGCCAATGAAGCAGTTTTAACAGGCAGATGCTCCAATATCATCCCAGACCTTCCTAAATCATAATTTGATAGAGGTCATGGGTGAGTTATATATACTCCAAGAACCTCCTAAATGAATCCTCAACTTGATGGAAAAAATATATTCACATAAACAAGTCTTTTTTCATTAAGTCCTCAATGGTTAAAATTAAAAATGCCAATCCCACTGGGCATAGTGGAGCACACCTGTAATCCCAACAGCTCTGGAGGCTGAGGCAGGAGGATTGCAAGTTCAAAGCCAGTCTCAGCAAAATGAGGTGTTAAACAACTCAGTGAGACCCTGTCTCTAAATAAAATATGAGGGGCTAGGGTTGTGGCTCAGTGGTAGAGTGCCTGGCTAGCATGTATGAGGCACTGGGTTCGATTCTCAGTACCACATATAAATAAATGAATAAAATAAAGATCTATCAACATCAAAAAAATATTTTTAAAAAAATAAAATAAAATATGTAATAGGACTGGGGATGTGGCTCAGTGGTCAAGTGCCCCTGAGTTCAATTGCCTGTACCAAAAAAATAATAAGAATGCCAATCCCCACACACCCTCTAATTAAAGTTCTGACCACATGAGAACATTATCTTTTTGAGTGCCTATTAGCAAACAAGTTCTGAACTAAAAGTTTTATGTACACTTCTCGAATCCTTTAAAAAATACTTTAAAAATTATTTTAAAAGAAATAGATCCAGAGAGTTTAAGGAGGTCAAAGAATTATTTAAGGGCTTAAACCCTGATCTGTATGATTTCTAAGTCTGTGTTCCTAAATCATGCTTACCTATTGTTAGTTTCAAAATTCCTTACGAGAAAATTTAAACTTATATAGACCTCCAGAAGTTCTGATTTTACACAAAATTATAAGAGATTCTCATACATGATCAATAAAACCTTAATCATAGAACAAGTATCTTTTAAATTAACAAGCACTACCAAAAAAAGTGCCGTTAAAGAGAATAAGTGCAGGAACAAAAGCATCTTCATTAAATAAGGAGGTCAGGGAAGAACTCTCTAAAACCAATGATTAGATTTTTTACCAGAACCACCTTCATGATGAATACTAATTTTTCCCTTTCCCTGATCCTCTCTCCCCACATATAATTTTTAGAATTCTGAGGTTGTAGTCAGTAAATAATTTTAAAGGATTTTTAAGCACCTATAGGTATACAAGCTATAGACACCCAGAACTTAAAAATCTCATAAAAACACACAGAAATTTAAAGAAGACTCAAGATAATAAAAAATACATAATAAATGGATGCTCAAATATTTTGTGCTAAGATAGGGAAACATCGGAAAAGAAGAAACAATCACTTTACTTAAGGAGCAAAGTAAAAGATACAAGGGAAGGGTCACACTACTGGCTGCTAAATAGTTTTCATTTCCAGCAATATTCATTGTCACAATTATGACTCAGCATAGTTATGTGCTCTTTCCAAGTTATTGCTATTGACCTCTCCAACAGACCTAGCTTCCAGTTAACTACTTTCTGATATCCAATTAGTTGAAGTCATCAAGAAGCACATTCCAGTTTTAATCTTGAATTCACTGCATCGTTATTGGAATAAAATGCTACTGATTATGTATTACTTCATCTCTTAAAGTTTCAAGACATTCTGTTTAATTTCTTTTCCCTGACTCAATCTACTAATGAGAGACTCTAGTCTAGGATCTTAACATAAATTTAGGGCACATTTACTTCCCTTCTTTTTTCCTGTTGTCTGGCTAACACAGAGATAAAAGCACATACTTCCCTCAAAATGTAGTTATAAACAGGGGCTCTGGAACTCTACTATAGGATTTGAAATTCTGACTCCATCATTCATTATCTCTGTAAACCTGGACAAATTACTTAATTTCTCTACGGCTCAGTTCCTTCATCTGTAAAATGGGAATAACAACAGAACTATCTCCCAGGACTACTGTAAAGATTCAGTCAATACATGGAAAATACTAAGAACTGTATTTCACCCAAAATATACCCTGGATAAATACAAGAGACCAAAATTGTGGTTGTTCTATGATATATTATGAATACATGAAACTGCAAATGTATCCTTGTAATGTTACACAGGAATATTTTCCCATGAGATTTAGAATATACTTCCATTCAAATGTATCATTCTAAAAAATCATTTTGTGTCATAGTACAGTTTAGTACATTTGAATGGACAGATATCTTTAATGATCAATTAGCAACATCCTAAGTCCACTACAAGACAATAATTGACACTATAAAATTCAAAAAACACACATAGCTTTTAATTATTTTCTATAATATAGCATCACAATAAATTTCATCTTATTTTGTTTTTATACTATCTTGCACAGTAACTTCTATCAATATTTTACTATTTCTCTTTGTATTTCATATTTGTAAACATGTTACATAAAACAATTTATTCAATAACTTCTCCATGAAACTTCTGCTATAAGCACTTTTCCATTAAGACAAATATCATATATAATTCCTTTATTTCAACATTACTGACTCAATCACTTAAAAAATTCTTCTGATCAAAAAGGATTCCAGTTAAAAACAGAGAAATTAGCACATCAATCACGCCAGAACTCCATATAAAGCAGTGACAAACATTAGAAAAGAATTAGTAATTCCCACAATATCCAGAATGTGTGCCAAGGCTCCCAGGAGTGCTATAAGCAAACACAGAAGGACATGGTGGGATATTTGAGTGAAACACAACAACATTTGGCATCTGTTGAACACTGCACAGACTACTAGCTAGGAGAAGGTCATGATTTCAATGTTAAATTGCACTATACCCCTTTCATGACATCATATCTTTATGAAGCTGGTTTTTAATAACTGCTATGACAAAAAACAAACAGCAAACAGCAATGCAAAATTGAAAATAACAGTGGCGGTTGTCAACTTGATTCCAAAGTTTAAGAAGTTGTCCAATACTCAAAAAGCTGATACATCCTATTAGTAAATAATTCTGGTTATTTAAGAGTAAAGTTAAAATATTCTTTTAACTTATACATACATTTGCAATGACCACTAAGTTGAAGACACAAATAATCAGTGGAACTGTTAGGAATTTGCTTTCTGCCTTGAAGCACCATGAAACCATTACTGAGATACGTGGAATATGATGAACTGGGAACATTTGGGAATCCCTGAGTAAATCTTTAAAGAAAATATCCATTATTTAAATGACTACGAATTATAGTGTGTGAATGGTTACTAGTTGTAACATTTATAATTATAGTAATCTTTACCAAAACTCTTAATTGCTATAATTATAACTCCACTCATTCTCAAACTTAACCTCACTTCTTTCTAAAACAACCTCAGCATTTCACCAGGCTCATACTTTGCTCTTCAAATCTAAAACTGAAAGGGTCTAAGGAAATAACTCAAGTATTAAGAAAATAATCATATATTGTTAAGGTTAATAGAAATGTTTTGGCATAAATTTTTAACTATTAAGAACTTCTAAGTATAAATATCATCATTATCTATTATCAATCAACTTCATTATTATGAGAGGGCTACTTGAAACTCTGAATGTAACAACAAAAAAATTTGTTGAATTTTTGAAATCTGATATATTAAAAAATTGACAAGTGAATAAAATTAAAATTCACAAAATAAACTCCCTTTGTTGTCATAACTATAATTCAATATTGCTATAATTTAATATTTAGCAACATATGCATTAAAATGCCTGAAAGTTCTGGATCATTTCCCAGCATATGAAGCTGAATTAACTTCTACTTATAGCCAAGAAGGAGTAACAGGAACCAGATTTGCTTTACTGTCTTAAATTGAACACTGTACAAAATGTAAAGAATACGATCAGCCAGTGGACAACAGGTAACAAAGGACTGTGATCCCTAAAGAAAGATAACCTGTGAGATAAGCTCTATGATCACTCCACCTCACTATCTAGAGGCAGTTTCCAAACTGAATGAACTAGAGGGAGGTGATAAAAACTGTAGAAGGTGAGAGCTAATTGAAGGGAGAGGGTCATTGGGGTGTTCCTGGTGACTATATCTTATCCCCTGTCCTTTCCTGTTTCCTGGCTGTCATGACATGAGAGGTTTTCCTCATCCCTTCCACCATGGTGTTTCTGCCTCTCCATAGGCTAAAAGCAATGCAGTCTGCTGACCATGGACTGAGACCTCTGAAACTGTGAGTACAAATCTTTCCTCCTTTAAAGTGATTTTCTCAGGTATTTTGTCACAGCGATAGAAAACTAACAAAGATTCTTTGAGTATTAATCAACTCATGACTGAATGAAAAGTAGTCTGGGCATGGGAGACATTTATTAAAACACAATAGGTTGAACAATTTCTAGAGGTCACTGAAGGACGAAATAATTCATGTTCTCATTACAGTGAAACAACTTCATAATATTCAAGGCATGAAGTGGAGTCCTCAGAGGTATCATGCCTTACTAGTGGGATTAAATTCACCCTAGACTATAAAAAGAGTAGCTCTATACGAACCCCTAACAAAGCTTAAAACCAAGCCCCATAAAGATCAAACTGACTCACAAATAACTCCATGCAAGAACAAATTCCAACTGTGTGTGTGTGTGTGTGTGTGTGTACGCACATATGGCTAAGATTGCACCCAGGGCCTTATTCATGCTAAGCACATGCTCTATCACTGAATTATGCAACTACATTCTGAACCCCTTAATATTCTTTTAAAAATACAACAAAAATGCAATAGTCAACAAGATAAAATTCAATATGTCCAGCACTGGATCAAAAATTACTAGGATGGTGGCACACACCTATAATCCCAGCAGCTTAGAAGGCTGAGGCAGGAAGATCACAGAGTTCAAAGTCAGTCTCAGCAAAAGCAAGGTGCTGAGTACCTTAGTGTAACCTTCTCTCTAAATTAAATACAAAGTTGGGCTGGAGATGTGGCTCAGTGGTTGAGTCCTGGTATCCGCCTCCACCCCCCCCCAAAAAAAAAAATTACCAGGTAAGCAAAAAAGTGAAAACATAGAATCCATAATCTGGAGGAAAACTGAAGACTCAGATAACAAGGGAATTCAAGCACTCTGAAACAGCAATTATAAATAATAAAAGAACACTCAAGAATTTCAAGAAAAATTATTATTATAAAGGAGAGAAACTGAAGTTTACAAAAATGGAATTTCTAGATATGAAAAATGTAGCATCTGAAATGAAATATATATTAGATGGGATTAATGACAAATTAAACAATGAAGAAAATATTTGAAAACTTGAAATAACTGGAATAGAAATTATTCAAAATAGAGTGGAATTATTTGCTTACTATTGCCTAAGATTCTTTGGATGAAATAGTTTTATAAATGAGTATGTTAAAAACAAAATGGTGTTTTCCAATCAAAACTGTCTAAACAGTATCATGTTCATATAGGTAACAATTCTCATTAGTGAAACAAGTCATTTTAAAAGCATGATGAAAAAAAAAAAGATGGAGGGGGGCCTACAGTGTTATCTCAGTGGTACAGCACTGGCCTAGCTCAATGTCCGGGTTCTCAATGTCCAGGGTTCAATTTCCAGCACACCAAGAAAAGAAAATTCTCTGGTCTATTCCGGAGTTTAAATATATTTATAATGTTTATATGTAAATATAAGGGTCAGAATTTTAATTAATTTTTATTAATAATTTTATTGGTATACTATAATAATACAAAATAGTGGAACTGTGACATACTCATACATACACATAACAAAATTTGTCCAATTTCCTTCTCAAGTACCTATATTTGTAAGTGTAGCCCAGCATGGATTTCTAATTCAAAATCAAATGTAATGCAGATATTCAGTAAATGTTTTTGAACAAAAGATTGTTAGACATAAAGTTAATATAAGTCCTCAGTTGAGAAAATCAAAATGAATTATATCAATTCCTCACAATACTTCCTAAGGCCTACCAACATAGATCCTATTTTGTTGCTGTAAGATTCTCTTAACATGATAACTACCCAATTTCTAAAGAGATGAGCTGAAAGTAACTCTCTGGAGAAGCACTGAACAAACACTACATTTTATAGATGATATGCTAAATATTCATCAGTAAAGATGAGGATTCCTCGCAAGGAGTTTTATAGTCTACTCAATGAGCTTGTACATGTGGCAGAATACTGGAAACCCCTATTAAAAAATTGTAAACAGGATCCAAGATGAAAGAAAGCATCCTCAGTTGAGGGTCATATAGCAGTTTTACTTATTCTAAGAATCAAAATATTAGAAATATTTCAAAAAGCAAAGAGTTGAGAGACAGGTCTTTCTAGCAAGGTGAAACACTCAAGGTATGGGGAAGATATTTCCTTGGGTTTTGCATCTCTCCTATCTCCTTGATCTCTGAAGCCTCTTCACTGATCTGGGGTACCCTGACATTAGATCTTACACATCATAAACAACTGACTCATATCTCACAAATGAAGAAATAGTAAATAGTAAACTAAAAGAAAAAATTCCGAGTACATATTTAAAAGCCATGTTCATAGGAAGATATGAGCCAGATGGTCATTAAAAAAGAAACACCATTCACTGTAGCAAACAACGATGTATCTTACAGACATGTGTCAACATTCAAGTTAGGAATTTACTGTTTTTCAGTAAACCTTGTGAAGGCAAAAGTCATTGTTACGGTTTAAATATTAGTTGTCCCCCAAAAGCCCATATGTGAGACAATGCAAAAAAGTTTAGAGGCCAAATGACTGGGCTATGAAAGCCTTGATATAATCAGTGCATTAATCTCCTGATAGGGATTAACAAGTGGTGGTGACTAAGCATGTAAGGTATGGCTGGAAGAGGTGGGTCCACAGATGCATACCTCAGGGCATTTTATTTGATTCTAAAAGAGAGGGCTCCTCCTCCCTTGAAGGAGCGTGCTCTCTCTCTCTGTCTGCCCCTCCCTCCCTCACTTCCCACCTCCTTCTCTCTCTCTCTTTTTCTCTCTCTCTCTCCCTCTCCCTCTCCCTCTCCCTCACTCCCTCCCTCTGCTTACTGGTGTGATATCTTGAGAGCTGCCTTCCTCCACCACAGCCTTCCATATGATGTTTAGCCTTACCTTGAGCCAGGAGGAATGGACCCAGCTGTCTATGGACTGAGGTCTCTGAAAACATGAGAGCTAAAATAAACCTTTCCCCTCTATATTGTTTTTGTCAGTTCTTGGTCACAGCAGCAGAAAAGCTAAAAAGGCATGTTTTGTTTACAGCTATTCAGTTTCTAGCACAATAGTGAATTTGTCTCAGAAGTTAATTGATTTTTAAATTTCCTTTTACCTTATCCATGTCCTAGGCAACAAAATTTGATAATAAACGTGGAAAATTAAAGAGTACATACTTCACCTTGGAAAATAAATAGTAAATATGTTCAAACTTTCATCAAAAGAGACGTTTCAAGAGAAAATGCCACTAGAATGGCAACATTTATATTGGCTTACTTTAAGGACACCAAATAAAAGAATGTTTGCTATAATACTCTATTTGAGCTTCAAGAGCGTACAAATTAAAGATAATATGGTCAAAGCTTAAATAAAATTCTAAGATTTAACTAAAGGATTTAGTTTACTAAATTGGGTTTACTTTTAATATAAGGTTTGTTTAGATCATATTTCTCTCAAACATACCATCATTCGAAAAATAATTATGGATATTACCACTACCATGTCACATTTTTTTCTTGAGAGAGCCTCTTAGATCCTACTAGGTTTTGAATAAAGATATGATTATTTGGGTGAGATTAATTTTATGAGGATAATCATTACTCATTTAACTAATGAGTAATAAGTAATAATAGTGCATTTAACTAATGTTTTAATGAATTAGTCTTAAATTAGAAAATATGGTAGTAGGAATTCTGCTGAAATGACTGGATAGAAGCCCAATGAAGCCAACCCATATCAATCACAATCATGATCAGAGTAATAACAATTCTACCCAATGCAATTCACAATTCTAAAAATTGATTCCTACCTAACACCTAATAACTTTCACAAGTGAAAGAGTATCTGGTTTTTTTCATTGATATTCACTCTTGAAAATTTGTCTTATGTATACCACCGAATTTTGAAATCACCACTTATTCCAATGACTGCATTTTAAATTAAACTGCTTTTGTATTTTAACTATTAAAATAAAAATGCTTAAAACCTGAAGTAATACTACAAAAATTTGGTATATAGTGTGGGGAGCAGTCCTTATTTAGAAGAATCAGACTAGGCAGAACCATGAAACTCAGAGGCTTGGCTTCTAGGAACTGCCAGGAAGTATGTGGTGCTGTGTGGGAGTGGTTCCCTGTCTCTTTCTGGAATATTCCCCCTAAAAGGATGGCTCCCCTAACCCCATCCTATTCTGTCCATCGCAGAAGAAGCTCCTCCAGGTCCTTGCCTCCTTTTGCCTGCATATTATAAATAAAGGAGAGTTGGTTGACTTGGTTCTTGTAAAGAGGCCAGAGTTGGTGTGGCCTAGACCTGTCACACCCCCTCTCATAAAAATAGTACTGGCTCTTGTGTGTTTATTAAGTAGATAAGTTTTTTCGGTAATAGAGAAAAATAGCCAACATCCTCCTCGACATGGGACTTGGCAGAGAGGACCCTGACAATATAGTAGAATAAATATTCATGTTTATATACTGATTTAAAAACTCAAATTTAAAAATAGCAAGCATTTATACAAGTATATATGCATAATGATTTCTCAAATGAAGTTGATTTAAGATTTCAAGAAGTCATTTGGCTAGTGAAACATCAATATACTTTCACCATAATTCATAAAAATTTTGTCTAAATTAGTTATAAGATTTATGTCAATAGAAACAGCTTGAGTATATCATTTTTTGCCTCTCATATGCTATCATAAGTGAGATTATCTGATGACCTCAATGTGAAACTTCAAAAAGTTCACTATTTTTCCATTTCAACCAGAAGTTATTTACATTACATTTGACTGTTTCTTAATCACAAAATTAGATAGTGGTTTTCATGTGTTAGGTATAGTTCTTATCTGGTGAATATAACTATATCTGATTATTAAAGGAAAATATAAATAATATTATCTTTGCTGTGCAAATTAGAAATGCCTCTGGGATAAGAAAAGGCCTCCAGGTATTTTCAAATAAGTGGATGCAGAAGTGTATTTCATGTTTAGTTTACCTCCCAACTATTTTAAATACTATTGATCTCTGCATTGTTTATATATAATTATATCTAGTTCATTTTCCTTTGAAACATTTATTTTTGATGATAACATGAAAATTAACCAGAAGCACTTAAAGAAATAGGTAAGACTTTATCAATGTTACTGAATGGCCAAAGAATTACTATCATTATTATAATTATTATCATTATAATTATGGCCAAAGATTATTATTTATAATTCATGTGAACATTATAAGTTACCATAATTATAGTTTTATTTTTGGAGGTTCTATTTAAACATTAATATACATTTCTTTATATGTATTTAATAAAAAGAAACATTTATTCACGAAATACTTTTAATGCTACCAGACAAACACCAAATGTCTATATATGGTAGGTCTGGAAATTTAGCTTAGCAATAAAGCCCTTGCCAGGCATGCACAAATTCCTAGGTTCAGTTCCCAGCAACTCAAAAACAAATAACCAAAAAAGAGTTCATATATAGTAAAACATTATAAGTCTACTCAATGAGTTTTTGATGTCTTCTTTTCTTTCAGGTCAAGAGTCCCTAAATAACCTTATAAAATGATAAATTTATTAAAAGAATGAGAATTATTCTGGATATTTCTAGATGACAGAGTAGATATGTCTCATTCATAAGTATAATATGATTTAGATTTACAGATGGTTTAAGAATGTTTGGGTTTGTGTATAATTATAAGTTTGTTATCTCCTACAAAAAAAATGATTAAATGATAATTCTCAATAACAGGACTTCAAGTTTCATACTTAACTGTTAAAATCAGTAGTAAATAAAGATTCTAGGACATTTTTGTCCACATATAGATGCAGAGAAGATACTCTGAAGACACAGACCCTCCAGTAACAACTAATGATCTGTTTCACTTGACTTCATGAGTAACTCCATCAATTTTACTGATGTTAGAAACTACTCCAGCTGGGACCCTCCCATTACAATTCACATGATTAATTATGTCCAACAAAATAAAGATCTACAGCAAGTATAGCAGATAGATTATCTCTGCTGTGCAAAATCCTGGCAATGGGCAGTCTGGAAAGCTGTTTTAATTCTGACTCAACATGAAAAAACAGTTGTGAATGTTTTTCATTCACAACTGCCATGCCAAGGAAGGAAAAGAGTGATGAAACATGGACCAGGTATTTACCAGCTTCTCTCTGGGATAAAATCCTCACGTAGTAAACTTTTGAAACCACACTCTGACGAATGGGCTGCAACAATGTCAAATTACCCACTTCAATTAATTCACCAAATACAGTGGCAAAATATAAATATTTTAAAAACATGGTCATCTTCTGTGTAATTAAAATGTACCAAATATATTTAATGGTCATCTTTAACTCCCAGGAAAACAGAAGTATTTTCCCTATTCCTCTCTCACAACACAACTAAAGAACTAGCTATTATATGCAAAACAAATGTAAGAGAACTCTGAAGACAGAAGAAAATAAGTAAGACTGGACCTTGGGACACATATAACAAAACACACCAATCAGAGTTCTCTGACTTTTCTTTTTGCCTCATATATCACAATCATAAATCAGAAAAGATCAACAACCTAGAAAAAAAACATAAATTTAAAATTTAAAAAAAGCCCTAACAAAAGCTTGCTCTTGATAGCCAAAGAACCATGAAAAAGGTAGCCTAGACAGAAAAATTTAGCCATTAACTATTCTATTCCAGACAAACATGACAGGGGAAAAAATGTAATTTCGTTTTTAAACAAGTTGGGAGCCCTAGATTCTAATTCTTGCAAAGCTATCAGGAAGTTCCTTAACCACCCTATTTATTGCCAAAACAGTGTCAGAGAAGGACAAGTAGCCAGGATTTTCATATTCACCTGTAGTGTGGATCTGCCCTTGTCCCCTAAGATTGAGATAGGGAAGCCAGTGGACAGTCAGAATTTTCACCACTGCCCACAGCAGCAAGGTTCTCTATTTGCCAGGTGTCAATGGAAGCAACATACACAAACAGTAAGGAAACTGTTTTGCTCTTCCCAGTCATGGTGGTCTAATAGAATGGAAGGCCTAATAGAATGGAAATGCTCATGTCCATTTAGCAATAAAAAGACAACCCACCACACTCCTCAGATGTCTTAAGCGACTAAAAGAGTAACCTAAAGTTAATTTCTCCTATTATAAAGAAAGGGTCTACCTCTTCTGCCAGGGTAGTATCAAAGAAAGCTAGCTATGATAGAAGGTTTCAATGAGATACAAAGAGTCATAAAATTCAATGAAAAAATACTTATCATAACAAAAACCAGGACTATCTCAAAGTTAATTTTAAAAATCAACAGATGACAACACCAAGATGATAGAGACATTAAAATTATTTGACGACAATTTTAAACCAGCTATCATAAAAATTCTTAAGCAATAATAGTCACACACACACAGAGACACACACACACACACACACACAAAACAGGTAATCTTAGCAAAGAAATAGAAAAATCTCCCAAGAGAGAGAAGTCACAAAGCAAACCAAATAGAAATTGTGAAACTGAAAAGTACAAAGCCAAAAAAACCTAAATGGGTGGGTTCTAATAGCCAAATGTACAGAAGACAGGAAAGAATCAGTAAAAGGGATGAGGAAACAACAGACTTTACCCAATCTGAACAGAGAAATCAGACTAAAACAAGATGAATTGTATACCTCAAGGAACTAATTGTCAAAAAGCTAACATTAATGTCACTTGAGTCCAGGTAGGAGGAGAAAAAAAGGCAGAGGTGAATAAGTATACAAAGAAACAATGGCTTAATTATCATATAGTGTCCAGATTTAAGCAACTCAGCATACCCAACAGGATAAACTCAAAGAAATCTATACCAAGAAACATCATAATAAAACTTCTAAAATTTAAAGACCAAGGAAAAAACATAAAAGCAACAACAGAGAAATATGATTCAAATGAAACCAAATTTCTCAAGGAAAGACAGAATATAAGGGCACACTTTTCAGGTGCTGAAAGAAAATAATTATCAACCAAAATTCCACATCCAGTGAAAATATCTTTCAGAAATGAAAGAGAAATGAAGACATTCTCTTTTTTGTTGGTTTTTTTTTTATTTGTTCTAATTAGTTATACATGAGAGTAGAATGCATTTTGACACATCATACATAAATGGAGTATAATTTTTCATTCCTATGGTTGTACATGATGTACAATCACACCGGTTGTGTAATCATATATGTACATAAGGCAATAATATCCAATTCATTCTACTATCCATCCTAGCCCCATACCCCCTCCCCTCCCTTCACTCCCCTCTGCCTAAACTACCTCTATTTTCCCAGCCACCTCCCACTTATTGTGAATTAGCATCTGCATTATCAGAGGAAACATTCCACCTTTGGTTTTTGGGATTGGCTCATTTTTACTTACCATATTCTTCAGCTCCATCCATTTACCTGCAAATGCCATAATTTGATTCTTAAGACTGAGTAATATTCCATCGTGTATATATGCCACATTTTCTTTATCCATTCATCTGTTGAAGGGCACCTAGGTTAGTTCCATAATAGGTTGGCTATTGTGAATTGAGATGCTATAAGCATTGAGGTGGCTGCATCACTGTAATGTACTCATTTTAAGTCCTTTGGGTATAAACCGAGGAGTGGAATAACTGGGTCAAATTAGGGTTCCATTCCAAGTTATCAGAGGAATCTCCATATTGCTTTCCAGAGTGGTTGCAGCACTTTGCATTCCCACCAGCAATATATGAGTGTACCTCTTTCCCCACATCCTCACCAACATTTATTGTTGCTTGTATTCTTGATAATTGCCATTCTGACTGGAGTGAGATGAAAGAGTAGTTTTTATTTGATTTCTCTAATTGCTAGAGATGTTGAACATTTTTTCATATATTTGTTGGTCGACTGTATTTCCTCTTTGAAGTGTCTGTTCCGTTCCTTAGCCCATTTTTGATTGGCTTATTTGTTTTTTGTTGTTGTTGTTGTTGTTGCTGAGTTTTTATATATCCTGGAGATTAATGCTTTGAGGTGCATGTGGTAAAGATTTTCTCCCATTCTGTAGGCTCTTTATTCACATTATTGATCATTTCCTTTGCTGAGAAGAAGCTTTCTAGTTTGAATCCATTCCATTTATTGATTCTTGATTTTACTTCTGCGCTTTAGGAGTCTTGTTAAGGAAGTCAGTTCCTAAGCTGACATGGTGAAGATTTGGGCCTACTTTTTCTTCTATTAAGCACAGGGTCTCTGTTCTAGTGCCTAAGTCTTCGATCCACTTTGAGTTTTGTGCAGGATGAAAATAAGGGTTTAATTTCATTTTGCTACTTATGGATTTCCAGTTTTCCCAGCACCATTTGTTGAAGAGGCTATCTTTTCTCCAATTATGCTTTTGGTGCCTTTGTCTAATATGAGATAACTATTTATGTGGGTTTGTGTCTGTGTCTTCTGTACCATTAGTCTATGTGTCTGTTTGGTGCCAATACCATGTTGTTTTTGTTACTATAGCTCTGTAGTATATTTTAAGGTCTGGTATTGTGATGCCTCCAGCTTCACTTTTCTTGCTTAAGGATTGCTTTGGCTATTCTGGGTCTCTTATTTCTCCAAATGAATTTCATGATGGCTTTTTCTAGTTCTATGAAGAATATCATTGGGACTTTAATAGCAATTGCATTAAATCTGCATAATGCTTTTGGTAGTATGGCCATTTTGACAATATTAATTCTTCTAATCCATGAGCATGGGAGATCTTTCCATCTTCTAAGGTCTTCTTCAATTTCTTTCCTTAGTGTTCTCTACATTTCACTGTAGAGGTCTTTCACCTTTTTTGTTAGATTCCCAAGACCTTCATTTTTTTTGAGGCTATTGTGAATGGGGTAGTTTTCCTAATTTCTCTTTCAGTGGATTCATTACTGATATGTAGGAATGTATTTGATTTACAGATGTTGATTTTATATCTTGCTACTTTGCTGAATTTATTAATTAGTTTTAGAAGTTTTTTGGTGGAATTTTTTCAATCTTCCAAATACAGAATCTTTTCATTGGCAAACACTGATAATTTGAGTTCTTCTTTTCCTATTTGTATTCCTTTAATTTCTTTGGTCTGTATAATTGCTCTGGCTAGAGTTTCCAGGACAATATTGAATAGAAGGGGTGAAAGAGGGCATCCCTGTCTTGTTCCAGTTCATGTGGTTCTTGTCTATAAGTCTATTTATGTTGTGAATTACATTTATTGATTTCTGTATGTTGAACCTACCTTGCATCCTGGCTCTTTAAAATTCTATCCTTATTCTGTATGCTAGGCATTTTCATTATAATGTGCTTTGGTGTGGGTCTGTCGCAATTTAGTGCATTTGGGGTTCTGTAAACCTTTTATATTTGATTTTCTATTTCATTCTTCAGATTTGGGAAATTTTCTGATATTATTTCATTGAAAAGACTGTGCATTGCTTTGGTTTGTTTCTCCACACCTTCCTCTATCCTGATAAATCCTAAATTTGGTCTTTTCATGTTATCCCATAATTCTTGGAACTTCTGTTCATGGTTTCTTACCATTTTATCTGTGTCATCAATTTTATTTTCAAGATAATGTATTTTATCTTCATTGCCTAAGAGTCTGTCTTCCAAGTGGTTTAGTCTATTGCTGAAACTTTCCATTGAACTTTTAATTTGGTTTACTTATTCCTTCATTTCAAGGATTTCTGCTTGATTTCTTTCCATAATTTCTATCTCTTTATAGAAGTGACCTTTTACCTCCTGAAATTTACCACTGATTTCACTCCTTATTGCATCCTTTATGTCACAGATCAGCTTATGTACATTCTGAAACCCTTCTCTGACATTTCTTCTACTGTGTTGTCAACAGCATCTATTACTCAACATCTTGGTTTGTTCCCTTGTTTTTTCATGTTGTTCATGTGTCTTCCAATCTAGCATTGTGGATCTGAGGAGTATAATTTCTACCCTATAGACATATAGTGGCCCTTAAGGTTTCCAGTACCTCACATTTAATGGGGAAATCAACGTTAACACATCCAATGCAAACAACATACAGCCTTAAACCAAACAGCTCCCATGAAGACATCAGGAACTTCTCTCCCAGGTGGTCCTGAGGGCTGGGCACTGGGACCTGTACACCTGTTGCAAAGAGCTATTCTGTATTGGGCAGATCAGAGCCAGGTGAGGAGAGCTGCAGGTAGGCCACATAGTTGTGAGTGCTGGGCTGGCTTATTGGCGAGGGAACAGTGGAGAGACTGTGGACTGGGAAGCCAGAGGGCTCTCCTGGGTGCCAGACTGATGATGGACCTGGTGGGACCAGAGATTCGGTGGATGCAGGACTGAAAAGGGAGTCAGGGACCTGGCTGGTGACAGGGATGGGCCAGTCCCAGGGCCCAACAAGTACAGGCCCAAGTGGGCCCTGGGAACCTGGTGGGTGCTAGACCAGCTGGCTGAGCAAACCAAGAGCAAGATAGCCTCACACCCTCTTCCTACCTTCCAACCCATCGTTGCCAGCCATACCCAGCCCTGTAAGCTTCAGAATTCATGGGGTTGGGAAGAGCCTGACTCTCTCCCACCTCTGCAGCAAGATGGTAGCTACTAGCACACTCAGCAGGAAGACCTCAGGTGTAACCAAACATGCAGGCACCTTGATAATGGACCTCCAGGCCCTGGTCAATGACCCCAGACAGAGGCAATATCATCCCAAGATAGTGGTGGCAGTGGCAAACCTGCAAGTACCCTGACACTGGGCCTCTAGGCCCTGGCCAGTGTCCCAAGTTGGAGGCTGCCACATTTCAAGATGGCGATGGTGGCAGCACCATGTCCTAAGATGAAGGCAGTCACGTTCAGAGATGGGGCAGTAGCAGCAGACTGCAGCAGCCAAGACATTCTTAAATAAAGCAGAACTATAAGAATTTGCTGTCAGGAGATTAGTCATAAAAAAAAATGGATAAAGTAAATTGAAATTTTGGAATATCAGGAAGGAAGAATGAAAAGAGTAAGAGCAAAACTTTGGGTAAATACAATAGACCTTTCTTGTCCTCCTTAGTTTTCTAAATTACATTTCAGGGTTGAAGAAAAGAATATAAAAATATATGGTTCTGAATGTGTGTAGAAAACATTTATAGAAATTACATCACAAATAGGAAAGGGAAAAGGGACATAAAAAGAGTAAAGTTTCTACACATGACAAAGTACTAAAATGTTGACACTGGTATACACATGTAATACTTAGGGCAACCACTTAAAAAGATAGACAAATAGATATAATTGTAAATTCTATAGATAAATCAAAGTAAAATTCTAAAAATTATTTTAAAAGTTACTAGGAAGGCATGAAAAAGAACACAGAAAGCATACAGAAAAGCAAAAGCAAAAGAAAGTAAATAATATAAAATAGAAAAATTAAAAGAGATCAAGAGGGAATTAAGATACATAATGCACCTACATGATATCTAAAGGAAACTCATTGCAAATACAGCAATAAAAGTAAGTAGAAACGAAAGGCTAGAACAAGATATATCATGACAATCTTATTCAAAAGAAAGAGGGAATAGTTATATTAACACTACTGTAATCTTTAGAGCAAAAAAAAATATCAGAGAGAAAAACACATGATAAAAGGATAAATCTATCAAGAAGACTTTGTTATCCTAAATGCGTGTTTCATATTTTAGAGTACTAAAATATATGCAGAAAAAAAGAAAAAATTTCAATCACAGAGTGTATTCTCTGACCATATGAAATCAAACTAAAAGTTAATAAAGGAAAGACAACCCAAAATTCTCCAAACACAATGAAATTAAATGACACAATTCTATATAATTCTTGGGTCAAAGACTAAGTCTAAGAAGAAAATTTCAAATACTCAAAATTAAATACAATGAAAAATAAATATATCAAATCACATGCTATAAAGTCAAAGAAGCTGAAAGGAAAACTTATGCAATTAAATGTATAAATTACAAGATAGGGAACATTGCAAATCAATAAAGATATTTTAAAAGAAGAGCAAAGTAGACTCCACCCAAAAAATAAAACCATGAAATGCAGAAATCAATGAAATAAATGGAAAACAGAAAAACAATAGAAAACATCTATTAATAGCTGTTCATCTAATAGAAAACATGAAACAGGGAATTAACTTTTTTCTTTTTCTTTTTTGCAGTGGTTTTATTCACTGGCCTTGCACATGCAGTGCTCTGCCATGGGGTCCACCCCAGTCAAAGAAATAGCTATTTTAAAACTCAAGACACTTGAAGAACCTCTAGCAAGACTGATAAAGAAAAAGAGAAGGGCTGGGGATATAGCTCAGCTGGTAGAGTGCTTGCCTGTCAAGCACAAGGCCCTGGGTTCAATCCCCAGTACTGCAAAAAAAAAAAAAAAAAAGAAAAAGAAAAAGAGAAGACACAACTTACCAATATCAAGAGTGAAACAGGATTATCACTACTGATGCTATAAGGGAACAGTATAAGGGAACACTATTAAACAACTTTATACATATAACTTTGACAGCTTAGATGAAAGGGATTGATTCCTTGAAATACAAAAATTATCAAATTTCACCAATAAGAAATAGTCAAATTGAATAATCCTATAACTATTAAGGAAATTTAATCAGTAATAAGAAAACTCCCAAGAAAGAACTTTCCACACTGAGATGATTTCATTGGAAAATCCTACCAAATATTTAAAGAAAAAATTTATGTCAATTCTGCAAAATTTATTTCATAACACAGAAGAGAAGGAGCACTTTCCCATTAATCTTGTGAAACTACACTCATCTCTGATGCCAAAATCAGACAAAAATAATTTTAAAAAATGAAACTATAAAAAAAATCCTTCATCATCATAGCTGCTAAAAGTTAACGAAAAAATTCAAAATAAAACTTAGCAATATGAACTTTTTACATTATACCATGACCAAATGAATTTTATTTTGTAGGTATATAAGTCTGGTTCAATACTCAAATCAATACATTCTACTTTATCAACAATCTAAAGAAGAAAAATCTCATAATATCAATTGATATTGAGTAAAAGCACTTGACAAAATTCAATATCCACTTCATGACAAAAATTCCCAGAAATCTAGAAATGGAGAACTGCTTCGATGCAATAAAAAACATTTATGAAAAAGTTGCAGCTAATGAATAAATCAGAGGCTCATGAAAGACTGTACTTTTTCAAAGTGCGAATGAAAGATTGACTGCCTTTTCACTAAGAATAGGTACAGAATTAGAATGCTCACTCTCACTACTCTTGTTTAATGTTAGATTAGTACTATAAAAGAGAAAGGTTAGTACGTAAGTACTATGAAAGTTAAGACTAGCACCAATACAGTACTGGAAGAAATAGCCACACAATATACAACAGGAAAAAATAATAAAAGTCGTACTGATCAGAAAATAAGAAGTAAAACTCTTCATTTGCTGTTGACAGAATAATCAAAAAAATTATAACAAAAAATCCAAACTATAAGTGCACAAAAAATCAATTTCATTTTATATACTGGTAATGCACACATGAGCAGGGAACTTAAGAATACATTATTTATCCTCATAAAAACAATTTAAATATACAGGTGTAAATTTAACAAAATATGTATAGGACTTATATTAAAAATATATAAAATGGTAATGATGAATCAGAGAAGATCTAAATAAATGGAGAGATGTATTATCTATGGATTATAAGTGTCAACAAAATAAAGCTGTCAATTTTCTCCAAACTGATAGTCAGGTTTAACCTAATTCCTATGAAAATGATAGCAGGATTTTTTTTAAATAGGGACAGATTCTTCTAAAATTCATAGGGAATTTTATGGAAACACATAGGACTAAACCAACTTTTGAAAATTAAGAAAAAGTAAGAATAATCATTCTATGTAATTGCTACAGTAGTGAAGATGGTGTGGTATTGACAGAACAGACACAAAAATCTATGGAACAGAATATCAATAAATATATCCATGCAAATATGACCATTTGATTTTATACAAAGGAGCAGATGAGTTCAATGGAAGATTACAGCACTTTTAAGAAATTGTATTAGAATAATTAGACACTCACAGATAAGTCAAAAAAAAAAAAAAAGAATCTTAACTTCCTTACATCTCCCCTTACACAAAAATTAGTAGACCATGGACAAAACCACAAAGCTATAGAAATTATAGGGGAAAAAGAGAGAGAACATTTTCAAGATCCAGGGCTAAGCAAAGAATAGTGTATTTGACAATAAAAAGCACAAACCATGAAAGAAAAACTTAAAATTGAATCTCATTAAAAATTTAATATTGGTCACCCTGAGGCAAATCCAAATTATAACAAAAATGAAGTAACACTAAACACCAGCAAGAATAGCTAAAAGAAATCATGGTAAAAACAGCAAGTGTTGGTGAAAATACAAATAAACCTGGATCATTCATACATTGCTAGGAAGAATGTAACATGATATATACAGTCTGAAAAACATTTTGTCAATTTTTTACTAAACATTTTACTATTATACAATCTAGCAATTATGCTCCTGGCCATCCCAGATGAAGAAACAACAACAAAAAAAATGTACACAAATGTTCACAGCATCTATTTAAGAGTCAAAAATTAAACAATCTAGATGTCTTTCAACAAGTGAATCAGTGAACAAATTATGGTACATTCAAACAAGTAAGACTCTTAAAAACTAACAAACTATAATGTACACAACAATTTGGAAGAATCCAGAGAATAACACTGAATCAAATGTACAACTGAAAAATTACATACTGTCTGATTCCATTTATACATTTCAAAAGTGAAAAATTACAGAAATGGAGAACAAATTATCAGTGGTAAGAAATTAAGTACAAGGTGTGGCATGGGGCATAGGGAGAAAAGAGGGTAGAGTTACATAAGAAATCCTTCCTCCTGATGACAGAATTATTCTGGATTGATTCTACCAATGTAAAAAAGCCAAGATAGGAGACAAGCAGCACTTTCTGGCTTCACCATGGCTCAAAATCAAAGCAGATGAAAAAATACCAATTCGGCAAGAAGGTGACTGAGAGAAGGCACGGAAGTTCAATACTGGCTAATCAGAGAAGTGCAGAGTCCCATAGATTCTGGTTCAGGGAACAGAAGGTGAGAAAAAATGAGTCAGTGTTAAGCCTGCACTGGCAGAAACAGCACAGCTGAGGGAAGAATTAACATGGGAAGAGACAGAGTGACATAATGGACAAAACTGGCATGGAAAAGGCTGCAGAACAGAAAGGGAGTCTGAGTTCAGCTGATCCAAGCACAGTGGGCTGGTGTGTGAGAAGTGCTTCATATTTCTTAACTTATAAGTGGGGTGCTGTGGCAGGGACCCATCTAGTGGAGATCACACCTGAGCCTGCTGCTTTGAGAAACTTAAGTCCCTGCATTTACTGTTCCCTTGGAGATCTCAGCAAATATTACCACTCTTCCCACTGTTGTCTACTATGTGGCCAACTAGTGCCCTGAGAGAACACCACTAAAACAAACACATTGAAGGATATATGTAGGAAGATTTAGGTTGGAGGTACAGAAGGGAATAGAGCTTGCTTTACATTTGAGCCTGGGGGGTTGGGGACCAGCTGAAGTAGTTTAGGAAACTGAACAGGCACATATGAATATATGTATAGGTTACTAGAGCCAGAAAAACTACTCTTCAGAATTGAAGAAGAAATAAAGACCTTCAAAGATAAGCATAAAGTAAAGGAATTCATGACTACTAAGCCAGCACTGCAAAAAATACTAAAAGGAATTCTACAAACAAAATAATAAGACAAACATAACCACAGAATGCAGGAAAGAAAAAATCTCACTAGAAGAGTAGATAAACAAATAAGAATTAGTAAAGAATAGAGCGTTAGAAAAATAGGCATTATTACGTATCTTTCAAATATAACCCTAAATGTAAGTGGCCTTCAACTTTCCAATTAAAAGAAAGACTGGTACACTGGTTAAAAAAGAACAAGACACTACTATTTATTCCCCAAAAGAAACACACCAAACAAGGAAAAAAACTACAGAATGAAAGTTAAAGAATGGTAAATGATATTCCATGCAAATAGAATCTGATATCAAACAAGAGTAGCCATACTCATATCAACAAAGGAAAATTTTCAAACCGAAAGTAGTCAGAAGTGACAAAGAAGATCACTACATATTAGTAATGGGAACAATCCACCAAAAAGATGTAACAATTGTAAATATAAATGCCCCAAACATCAGGGTGCCCAATTTCATAAAACAAATACTACTTGATATAAGGGGTTCAACAGGCACCAATTGGTTGACCTTAATACCCCACTCCTACAAAGAAATTGATCATGTAGACTGAAAAAAAAAACCAACAAAGAAACATCAGCATTAAGTTACACTATAAATCAAATGAACATAGTAAACATCTATAGAATAGTCCATCCAACATCAGCAGAATACACATTCTTTTCACCAATTCAAGAAAGTTTTTCCAAAATAAATATCTTAAGCTATAAAGGAAGTCTTAAAAATACAAAAGGACTTAAATAATTTCTTCTATATTATCAGATCCTAAGTGGAGTGAAACTAGAAATCAACAGCAAGAGAAATTATACAAACACCAAGAAACTGAACAATATGCTTGTGAATGATCAGTGGATGACTGAAGAAATTAGGGGGGAAGATATAGAAATTCTTAGAATTAAATGAAAATGGAAAAACAACATACCAGAATCTGTGATACAAGAAAAGCAGTTCTAAGAGGAAGGTTTAAAACTATGGGTACCTATATCAGAAAAACAGGGAGATTTCAAATAAATAACCTAATGATGCATCACAAGGTGATAGAAAAAAAAATCCAAAATCAGTAGAAGGAAAGAAATAATAAATATCAGAGCTGAAAGTAATGAAATACAGAATAAAGTAACGCTACAATGGATAAAAGAAAGAGGTGTTCTCTGAAAAGATAAACAAGAATGATAAATCCTTACCCAAACTAAACAAAAGAAAGACCCAAATTAATAAAATTAGAGGGGGAAGGGAGAAGAATTTACAAGAGATAACACTGAAGTCCAGAGGATTACTAGGGCCTATCTGAAAAGTCATATTCCAACAAATTGGAAAATCTAGAAAATATGAATAAATTTCTGCACATATACCATCCACCAAAACTGAACTAAGAGGATATTAACAAACAGATTGATAACAAGCAATGAGATTGAAAAAAATAAACATCTCAATAAAGAAAAGTCCAGTACCACACAGATTCAGTACTAAATTTTACCAGATCTTTAAAAAGGAGTTAATACCAATGCTCTTCAAACTAGCGCTTAAAATGTTAAGGGGTGGAATGCCTCCAAACTCATATTACAAAGCCAGTATCTACCTGCTATCAAAATTTGAAAAGAAAACCACAGACAAATATCCTCAATGAATATAGATACGAACATTCTCAATAAAATCCTTGAAAATCAAATTCAACATCACATTCAAAAGATCATACACCATGATCAGGTGGGTTTCATTCCAAGGATGCAAGGACGGTCCAATGCATGCAAATCAATAAACATAATATACCACATAAATAGAATCAAGGCTAAAAAAAAAAAAAAATATCACATGATTGTGTGGAGCCATCCATGTCTAGCAGAATCAGACTTGGCTTAGTTACAGGATTCAGAGGTCTGACTCCCAGGAACTGGCAGTCACAGGAGACTATTTCATATAGCTTAGGAGTCAGTGGTCCTGTATGGGAGTGGCTTATCATCTGAAGATATGCTAGTTCCTTAAGTAAATGGCTTCCCTAACTCCCCTCACCCTCTTACTCACAGAAGAAGCCCCTCCTGGTCCAGGCCCCTTTACTTGTGTACCTATAAATAAAGGTGAAGGTGGGGTTTTCCATCTTGTTGGAGGCCAGATCTGGTATGGCCCAATCCACCACACCTCCTTCCTTTTGAAAAGAGTATTGGCGGGCTGGGGTTGTGGCTCAGTGGTAGAGCACTTGCCTAGCAGGTGTGGGGCACTGGGTTCAATTCTCAGCACCACATACAAATAAATGAATAAAATAAAGGTCTATCAATTCTAAAAATATATTTAAAAAAAAAAGAGTATTGGCTCTTGTGTGTTTATTGATTAGATAAGTTTATTAGTAATTAATTGATTGATTGCCAGCACTGCCATTCTCTGGCAATTAACCCTTCCCTCATACACGCTGGACATGGCTGAAACCCCTGCATATGATCATTTCAATAAATATAGAAAAAGCAAGCGGGGAATTTGGGCCTGGTCGGCGCCATTCTACAGCTTCCCTGGCGGAGAGACTCCATCTTGACCGCTCTGAGCCCTCGGACCTAAGCCCACCCCTTTCCCCGGGGACACAGCGCTGCGGCTCCAGGTGAGATTTGGCCGGGAGTGGAGCTACTTGCCGGCTCCAGCGGGGAATTTGGGCCCGGTCGGTGCCATTCTACAGCTTCCCTGGTGGAGAGACTCCATCCTGAGCTGTCTGAGCCCTCGACCTAAGCCCACCCCTTTCGCGAGGACACAGTGCTGCGGGCTCCAGGGACACAGTGCGGCATCTCCTGGTGGCCTCTGCCCAGAAGCATTGATCATTCCCAACCTGGAGGTTGTGAGACAGCAGCTATCTTGGGTCACCACTTGATCAAGCACCTCTCAAACATCTGGTGAGTTGCTGGAAATCTGCAGGGACGCTCTGGGTCTTTACAGGGAAGTTGCAATCCCTCTGATTTGCACTACTAGAGGGGAGTATCTATGAGCAGCATGGGAAGACACAGGAAGAAAGTGTCCCAAACAAACCTGGATGGTGCGTCAGGAGATCCTAAGGACAGCATGGTAGAGGGAATGACAGAAACGGAGTTCAGAATGTTCATAATTAAAATGATCCAAGAAGAGAATGAGGTGACGAGAGAGCAGATTCAGGCTATGAATAATCAGCTAATAGAGCAATTTCAGGAAGCAAAAAATCATTTCAATAGACAGATAGAAGTTCTGAGAAAAAAGCAAACAGAAATCGTTGAAGGAAACAAGGAAATGAAGGAAACAATCAACCAAGTTAAAAACTCAATAGAAAGCATAATTAATAGAATGGATCACTTGGAAGACAGAACCTCAGACAATGAAGACAAAATATTTAATCTTGAAAACAAAGTCGAACAAACAGAGAAGATGGTTAGGAATCATGAACGAAACCTCCAAGAAATATGGGACATCATGAAAAGACCAAATTTAAGAGTTATTGGGATTGAGAAAGGCACA
>JAJEJO010000154.1:729503-760869 GCA_020662805.1 Glaucomys volans | reverse complement strand
GACGAAACAAAAAGTTGGTTCTTTGAAAAAATAAACAAAATTGATAAACCCTTAGCCACGCTAACAAAGAGAAGGAGAGAGAAACTCCAAATTACTAAAATTCGTGATGGAAATGGAAATATTACAACAGACACAATTGAAATACAAAACATAATAAGAAGCTACTTTGAAAATTTATACTCCAACAAAATAGAAAACCTGGAAGACATCAACAGGTTCCTAGAGGCATATGAGCCACACAAACTGAATCTGGAGGACATACACAACTTAAATAGATCAATTTCAAGCAATGAAATAGAAGAAGTCATCAAAAGCCTACCAACAAAGAAAAGTCCGGGACCAGATGGATTCACAGCCGAGTTCTCAAGACCTTCAAAGAAGAGCTCATTCCAATACTCCTCAAAGTATTTCATGAAATAGAGGAGGAGGGAACCCTTCCAAACTCATTCTATGAAGCTAATATCACCCTGATACCAAAACCAGAGAAGGACACATCAAGGAAAGAAAATTTCAGACCCATATCTCTAATGAACATAGATGCAAAAATTCTTAACAAAATTTTAGCAAATCACATACAAAAGCATATTAAAAAGATAGTGCACCATGATCAAGAGGGTTTCATCCCAGGGATACAAGGTTGGTTCAACATCTGGAAATCAATCAATGTAATTCACCACATCAATAGACTTAAAGTCAAGAACCACATGATTACTTCAATAGATGCAGAGAAAGCATTTGAAAAAATACAGCATCCCTTCATGCTCAAAACACTAGAAAAAATAGGGATAGTAGGAACGTTCCTTAACATTGTAAAGGCTATCTATGCTAAGCCCACAGCTAGCATCATTTTAAATGGAGAAAAATTGAAAGTATTCCCCCTGAGAACTGGAACAAGGC
Source organism: Glaucomys volans (assembly GCA_020662805.1). Classification (NCBI taxonomy): domain Eukaryota; kingdom Metazoa; phylum Chordata; class Mammalia; order Rodentia; family Sciuridae; genus Glaucomys; species Glaucomys volans. The sequence goes on along the minus strand of JAJEJO010000154.1, from coordinate 759,972 downwards.
AGGGATGCCCTCTTTCGCCACTACTATTCAACATTGTCCTTGAATCTCTAGCCAGAGCAATTAGACAGACCAAAGAAATTAGAGGAATATGAATAGGAAAAGAAGAGATCAAACTATCCCTATTTGCTGATGACATGATTCTCTATTTAGAAGACCCTAAGAATTCCACCAGAAAACTTCTGGAACTCATAAATGAATTCAGTAAAGTAGCAGGACATAAAATTAATGCTCATAAATCTAATGCATTTTTATTCGTAAGTGATGCATCCTCTGAGAGAGAAATTAGGAAAACTACCCCATTCACAATAACCTCAAAAAAAATAAAATACTTGGGAATCAATCTAACAAAAGATGTGAAAGACCTGTACAACGAGAACTACAGAACACTAAAGAAAGAAATTAAGGAAAGTCTGAGAAGATGGAAAGATCTCCCATGTTCTTGGATAGGCAGAATTAACATAGTCAAAATGGCCATACTACCAAAAGCGCTATACAAATTCAATGCAATTCTAATTAAAATTCCAATGACGGACCTCATAGAAATAGAGCAAGCAATCATGAAATTCATTTGGAGGAATAAGAGACCAAGAATAACTAAAGCAGTTCTTAGCAAGAAAGCGAAGCTGGGGATATCACAATACCAGACCTTCAACTATATTACGGAGCAATAGTAACAAAAATAGCATGGTATTGGCACCAAAATAGACAGGTAGATCAATGGTACAGAATAGAGGACACAGAGACAAACCCAAATAAATACAGGTATCTCATACTTGACAAAGGAGGCAAAAACATGCAATGGAGAAAAGACAGCCTCTTCAACAAATGATGCTGGGAAAACTGGAAATCCATATGCAGCAAAATGAAACTAAACCCATATCTCTCACCCTGTACAAAACTCAACTCAAAATGGATCAAAGACCTAGGAATTAGACCAGAGACTCTGCACCTAATAGAAGAGAAAATAGGTCCAAATCTTCATCACATTGACCTAGGACCAGATTTCCTTAACATGACTCCCAAAGCGCAAGAAATAAAAGTAGGAATCAATGATTGGGATTGAGTCAAACTAAAAAGCTTTTTCTTAGCAAAGGAAACAATCAGCAATGTGAAGAGAAAGCCTTCAGAGTGGGAGAAAATCTTTGCTACACACACTTCAGACAGAGCACTAATCTCCAGAATCTACAAAGTACTCAAAAATCTTTACACTAAGAACACTAATAACCCAATCAATAAATGGGCCAACGAAATGGCCCATTTGCAGAGGAAGATCTACAAGCAATCAACAGATGTATGAAAAAATGTTCAACATCCCTTGTTATAAGAGAAATGCAAATCAAAACCACCTTAAGATTTCATCTTACCCCAATTAGAATGTCTCTTCTTAAGAATACAGGCAACAACAGGTGTTGGCGAGGATGTGGGGAAAAGGGTACACTCATACACTGCTGGTGGGAGTGCAAGTTGGTGCAGCCACTCTGGAAAGCAATGTAGAGATTCCTTAGGAAACTTGGAATCCACCATTTGACCCTGCTATCCCACTCCTTGGCCTATACCCAAAGGACTTAAAATCAGATTACTACAGTGATACAGCCACATCAATGTTCATAGCTGCTCAATTCATAGCTAGATTGTGGAAGCAACCTAGATGCCCTTCAATAGATGAATGGATAAAGAAATTGTGGTATATTTACACAATGGAGTATTATTCAGCCATAAAGAAGAATAAAATTATGACATTTGTAGGTAAATGATGTTGGAGACTGTTATGCTAAGTGAGGTCAGCCAATCCCAAAAATCCAAAGGCCAAATGGTCTCTCTGATAAATGAATGATGATGAATTATGTGGGGGGGAAGGGTGGCTAGAATGGAGGAAGGATAGATAGCATAGAGGGAAGGGAGGGGTGGGGTCGGAGTGGCGGGGTAAGAATAATAACAGAATGTGTGATAGACATCATTGCCCTGTGTACATGTATGAATTCACAGAAGGTGTGACTCTACTTTGTGTACAACCAGAGAAACAATAGCTGTACTCCATTTGTGTTCAATGAATCAATAAGTAAATAAAAATAATAATAAATAAAAAAATAAAAAATAAAAATAAAAATACCATGGAAGATTGGCCCCTTTTCCAAGGATTTCCAAGGTACTTAAAAGACTAGAAGATGTTCATTTATCCGTCCATCCATCCATCCATCCATCCATCACAGTAGATACTGTTATGCCATGCTACCCAAATGCCCAATGAAGGTCATTTCCCTACTTACTGACAACATTGGTGACTGACAGTTCACAGTGACTCCCTTTCTAATGAGTGTTCTTGGCTACAGGGTGCTGTCCCAAGCAAAGTTATGCTCATTCTCTAGGAGCAGTCCGTATCCATGCATAAATTAATGTGAAAGGTCTGCTCACTTCACTTTGTGACAGCTCAGAAGGGCCATCCAAGCTACAGAGCCTCTAGCAACTGCATCCCAGTTCAACTTCCCCCTCCACCCAGTCCTGCCTTGCTTGCTCCCTTGTGGCTGGTGTTTTCTAAAGCACTCACCTATAAACTTTCCACAGACCTCCCTCCAAGTCTATTTCCCAAGGTACCCAACCTAAGACAGTGGTACCAGGAGTGGCCTTACAGTAGGATGTTGGAACTGGATCACCTGCCAGCTGGCTGGCAGTTAGGATGCCATCACTGAGGTAGAGAGCATACTGATAGCACCAAGTTCAGTGTCACCTACAATTGAAGAAGTTTTGCTCTTGGAAAACCAAGGAATATAATCTAAGACCATCAGTAAGAACACACTGCATATCCCTTTGGGGAGGAGGGCTGTGATCATATCTAGGATCTTAAAATGAATAGCATTTGTTTTGATGGTCTCTGCAATTGTTCTGATAGGAAGCTGCGATTTCTATGTAACAAGACTGATTGCTAAAAACAAAATCACTTAGAGTAAATGCATCCAAATCAGTGTGACTCTTCTAAAAAGCCCCCCAGAGAATTCAAGGATCTCACTATTGTGAAGAAAAAACAGGGAGGTAGAGTCACACAGACCTGGGTTTAAGTCTGATGCTGTTCTAACTTCTTTTAGACCCATAGAGCAAATCTGTATGACCTTGGAAAAATGTTTTAACTTCTCTGATCCCTAATTTTCTCATCTGTAAAACGCAAAGAAATATCTGCTCTGATGAGCTGTTATTACATTTAAATTAAAGCGAGATCACAAAAGCATCAGACTTCATTCAGTAAAGATATTAGAAACACTTAATAAAGGCTGGCTCCTTTAAAAAAAAAAAGCAACACAAGACAGGAAATAATTAAAATCAGAGCCAAAATTAATGAAACTGAAACAAAAATAATTCAAAAAATAGAAAAAAGTTGTTTTTTTGAAAAAGTAAATAAAATCAATAGACCCTTAGCCAAGCTAAAAAAGAGAGAAAACTCAAATCACTAAAATTTGTGATTAAAGAAATAAAATATCACCACAAACATTACTGAAATACAGATGATAATCAGAAACTACTTTGAAAAATCTATTCTCCAATACATAAGAAAACATATGAAGATATCAACAAATTTCTAGAGATATGTGACCTACCCAAATTGAAACAGGAGGACATTGAAAATCTAACACATCAATTTTAAGTAATGAAATTGAAAATTCCATCAAAAGCCTAGCTATCACCTCCTTAAACTGTAATTGTTCTTATGCATTTGAAGATAAAATACAGTTAATAGGCATGACTGTGCATGCTTATAATTCTAGCTACTTAGGAGGCTGGGGCAAGAGGATTGTAAGTTAAAGGCCAGACAACTTAGTGAGGCACTATCTCAAAATAAAAAATAAATAACTTGGGGGTGAAGCCCAGAAGTAGAAAAGCACTGTATTCGATCCCAAATACCACAAAAACAAACAAGTAAAAACAGATAAAATACAGTAGTTATATTTATGACATTAATATTACAGGAAATATATAACTCCAAGAAAACTGAATTTTTAGAGCTAATAAACAAAGAATATATCCGAAATGTGCTTTTGGCAGCAATATTTCATAATAAACTCCAAAAAGGGCATAATAAACTCAAATACCTGTCAATCATAATAAAACAATATTTTCTACAAACAAATCATAAGGAAAATACATAGAAAATGTTGCCTACATGTATGATATATCCTATTAAGGAAATCAGAATTGTATTTTCAATAACATAAACTTCTAATTACTATAGAATTAGTGAGAACTTTTTGTCTTTATCCACAGATCAAGGAAAGAAATAATTACGTTAATATAAATATCTTTTTCATAGTGAATCTAAGTCCTTGTCTGGCCAGAAGCAGCACCAGAGCAACAACCTGGGCAGGCAGCAACCACAAGCCACAGTCTCACAGAGCCCACCATAACAGTGCAGGCCTGAGGCATTAGAAACGAGAGCCCAGGCGAATTAGGTCCCACTGACCTATCATCCCCAGGGCAGCCTGACCCAGACTCAATTAGAAGCAAGAAAATGGAAGAAGAGGCAGACCTGAATGGAGACTAGAGGGCTAATCAATAAACCTAATTAACATAAATTTGAACCCATAGTGTTGGTACTTTTCCAAAACATTAGTATACTCGAGCAGCAACCTACTTTCAGGTTCACTCACCCTGAGAAAGTTCTGTTTCTATACTTCACACTTGAATAAATTCTATTTATGTCACTCTTGTCTTCCGTTGTTTGTGCATTTTATTCTTTGGATTTTTGAGTAAAGAATCCAGAAAGAAATTGGTGGTGACCTGCTGAGGTTCTGCTGCAACACTGGAGGACACAGTCTACCATTAAGAGCTGTAACAGCCCACTCGAGTAATGGAGAAGAATACAGCTTTGCAGCTGGGACCCTCAGAGCTGATAGTGGCAGGACACTCCATGACTTGATTAGCAGCTAACACTAAATCAGGTTTTCTAGGCTGCAGAGGCCTTCAGTTTACACAGACCCCTCCTGCCAGCAGAAGCAGAGAAACTCCAGTTTCATCTTTAGGCAACCATGAAAGGACTCTTCAGAAGAGTGAGTGAAATGCACTGACTATCACTTTGCTTTTCTATCCAGAGTTCTATACTCCTTTTAGAAAAATCTATCTCTATCCAAAAAAGAAATATTGGGCTCCTGTCAACCAGTTAAAAGCAGTTAGTAGTAGCCTGGCACAGTGGCACAGGCCTGAAATCCCAGCGGATCATGAAGCTAAGGCAGTAAGATTACAAGTTCAAAGCCAGCCTCAGCAACTTGTGAGGCCCTGTCTCAAAATAAAAAAATATAAAAAGGGCTGGGGATGTGGCCCAGTTGTTAAGTACCCCTGAGCTCAATCCTGGAAGGAAGGAAGGAAGGAAGGAAGGAAGGAAGGAAGGAAGGAAGGAAGGAAGGAAGGAAAGAAGGAAGGAAGGCTGGCTCCCAGTCTAAAGACAGGTGACATGTTTACTGGGGGCAGCTTGATCAATCCCTTTTGTCTCTGATGGAGTATGTTGATCAAGCTCTGCTTCAGCTTCTCTTCACAGAACATGAACCAGGTTGACCCAAGCCATTCCAAGTCTCTGGTTCTTTCTTTCACTTTCAAATCAACTTAGTGGAGAGTGCCCTCACCCGATGTATCTTGAACCCTGAGATGAAGTCTTAGTCTAATCCGAGGTCTTTGGGAAAAAGGTGACCCACTTATCTCCAAAGTGTGATCCAAGTGATCTCTGTCTCTTGCTTTTCTGCTAAACACCTTTCTCTTATGTACATGTAGAACTCATTTAGAACTAGGTTTTTTGATAGGCTGCTCTGAACCCCAATTGTTTCACCAGAACCCATTGACAAGATTATGGGGAATTTTTGAGCCCCTGAGAACCTTTTAGGACCCAAACCCCGTCTGTGCACCTGGTATGCTTCCACTGACAAAGAGGGTCCCATTTCCTGGCAATTTCAATATGGAAATGCCTTCCAAATATGGATCTAATCGAAGACATTTTATCCATTGACCCCCTAACCTATTAGGTTAAATAAGGATAGCAGAGTCCATCATCATCTACTCCTTTTCTCCTCCAGGACTCAAATTTTGGGGCTATTACAGTTGGGTACATCATGCCTGGCTCTATAAAAAAGATTTCTTTATACAACAGATACAGCAGGACTTCTGGGGCCCAAATTATGAGTATGATGGCAAATACAGACGTCGGAAAAGGCTGAAAACCTGTCCAGGGCACACGACTCTCAGGACCATGTCTCTCCCTTAGTTCAGTAACTAAAGAAGGCTCTTAACCTGTCCATCTACAGTGCCTCAATAATTGAGGGTAAACACAATAATTAAAAAAAAAAAAAAAAAAACAAGGAAAACACTAAACACTAAAAACACTAAAAGGGGTGTTTCTCCTTGTAGAGGGAAAGGACACAAAAAAAGGGGATTTAAGGTCATGTGTTGGTAAGAGCAACTAACCCAACCAGCCCCAATCCTACTTAGGCCTCAATACGTGGTAGCCCACATTTTGAGGATTACAGGAGATATTTTGAGAGATGCATTGATAAGAATGACTAATACAACCAGCATACTTCAATATGTGGTTGCTAAAGTTTTTATAATCACAGGATTTAAAGGAGAGTTTAAGGAAGGGGAAACTTTGAGTGATGAATACATAAGGGGCATACTGTAGGCAGGCTCAAAAGATCTAGTCCAGCCTCAAGGGTGGTTGCAACAGTTTTGAAGTCAACAGGGAATCAAAGGATGCCTGATCTGGTTCAGACAATGAAGGGATGCCTAGGGATGCCTACATCCCCCTGTCTTTCAGATAAGTAAAATTCCATCTGGCATAAGCACTCATACACTGTGATTCTTCCCACTCTCAAACTCTGAGAAAGAAATATATTTTTCTGGGTTCAAGTGTGGTCCAAATACCACCTGGTGAATGGGAGAGATCACCCATGGGGAAACAAACTATAATACCAACTTACAGCTAGATGTGCATAAGCCATTGACCAAATCAGTTTGAGACCAAAGAAATTTTTTTTAAAAAGTGTCACTTTTAAATCCAAATCACCATCACACTTTCTTGAATTCTGGGATTCTACACTCTCAGTAAGTTCTTACCTAAACGCTACCAAAAGTGGGAGCCAAAGGAAAGGGGCTGACAGATCCGAAAGTACATTTTGGCCTGATAAAGATGTTCCATGTGAATCCTTTAGTAGAATAATTTTGGTCATTTCAGTTTGGGGGGAAACCTTTTCTTTTTTTTTCCATATTGTAGTTGCAGATGGACAGAATGCCTTTATTTTATTTGTTTATTTTTATGTGGTGCTAAGGATTGAACCCAGTGTCTCACACATGCTAGGCAAGCACTCTGCCACTGAGCCCCAGCTCCAGTTCAAAAACCTTTTCTTTTTTGAGTTCATGGTTTATCTGGCAAATTCACCTTTTGTTCTACACACCTAAATAATTTTGTTTTGTTTTGTTTTTCTTTTCGATCAGTCTTGCTTTGTCTAACTGGAGTTTTCTAAAGAAGTGGTGATGGCAGGAATGAATCTGACCCCCATGGAGGACAAGTGACCACTTGAACATTTGATCTCAGTGTCCACCATGGCTGAAAGACTCTACTTCTAATATCGCCAACTGCACAGACCCTCTCTATGTTTGAGTCATAATGTAAAAATCTGAAACAGGCTGTTAAAATTCTAAAGTGTTAAATCTAGTAGACAATATGTAAAATCACTTTTGTCACTTACCCATGGAGATACAATACCTGATAAAAAACTACCAAATATTTCCTATTTTATGTATATTTGTGTATACCTGTGTGTAGTATGTCATGATGTGTGTCTGTATATGTGTTTACATGGTACCAGTGGCTATCAGATAATAAATGCTCATAATTTTTACAAAAATGGTTCCTAATGCCTTTTATATGATTTAAATAAAATGTTAAAGAGAATGTCAATTTAAATGGGTAAAAGTAAAGATGCCTTGGAAATTACTAACCCACACATCTTTCAAGGTGGTCAAAAAAGAAAGTTTTAGTTTCTATAAAATGTTTACAGTGCCATGTCCATTGCTTTGAAGAATTTTTCTTTGGCAAGAAAAACTGTCCTAACATGTTAACTAGGCTTGTCTCATATCTTGGTTTGCATGGGTAACCTGAAGTTAACAGTTAAGAATGAATAAATTAGATTTAACGTAAATGTGATTAATATTTATAAAAGTTTCATAGAAGGGACATCTGATTATTCAGGTCTAACAGAGTTAAAGTAACAAGTGCTGTCTTTTACATACTGTATCTGATGTAAAAGGGCCACACTACCATTTTAAAACCTGGCTTATATCTATCTGTTTGCTTTGAGTAGAGGTTTTATTATCATGTAAATGAGATATATTTACAAATCAGAAAATAAACATGTTTCTAATCATTTTGTATTTTCCTTATAAAACCTTATAACTGTTGGCTGTCCTTATAAAACCTTATAAAACCTTATAACTGGTGTTTTGCAACAGTATTCTAACAAAATAACCTGAGTTAAGAGAATAAGCCATCACCTACAGGACAAATAGGATATAATACTGACTTTCAATATTGATGCTAACCCTAATTAAACAAAAGGGGTAACTGTAAAATTATGGACATTTAAATAAAAACCCATTACTCCCACTTTAAGTTAATGGCAGAACTGGCCTGCTAGATGTTTAAAACCAAAACGTGGAGACCAAAGTCAAAAAAGTAAAAGAGCTAAGGAAAAAAAAAAAAAAAAAGGGCAATATTTTGACCCTTGCCTCTTAGGTCAGCTACACCCAGGAAATGACAGGACTCCTCCAAGGGCCCTGCAACTCTGGGGGTCAAGAGGACACTAGGGAACAGGAAGAAACCAGTGCACATTATGTAAAGTGGAGGGTAATTGAAGAGGGAAATGACCCTGATGCTTCCAAAGGAAGCCACCATGTATGGTAACAATACCCTGAACCATCTTGACAGATGGCATAACTGGTAAAGAAAAGCTGAAGAATCCAGGAGTCTTCTCAAAGTTCTCAAGAGTGACCCCTGACAAATCGGAGCTCTTAACTAAAGATAGGAACAAGGCCAATTTTTGGTCTTAAATACCTGGTAGGAGAGTATAATGAAGGCATATTCATGCATGGACTTTCAGAAAGAAAAATCAATGGCTCTTATAATATAACTATATATATATATATAACTTGTGTTGGCCCTACCAAAACTAAGACTGGGAGGTTATAATGGAAGCGTTCTTATATAGGAGTGACTGATATCTATTAAAAAAGGTTCTGTTCAGAGTCACAAGTTTGTTCTAGGCCAATTTAAGACCTACAAATCTTCCTAACCTCCTACAAAGGTAAGCTCAATCTATTTTTCACTGGCATTATTATATAGCCCCAATATTTATCCCTCTAAAAATGTAATGTGACACGTGTAATTCTTCAGCAACTTTTCCAAAAGAGCCCTACATGACACAGTTAAAGCATTCCCTCCATCAAAGAAGATAATACTAAGAGAAAAGTTGTTTTACAGAAAAAATATGGCTCTAGATATCTTAACTGTAGTTCAAAAGGATACCTAAGACATTATAAAAACTAAATGCTATGTATAAATTTCTAAGAACTCTGCTAATGTTTCCAAAATCTTAAATGGACTCTGCTAATAAATCAGTGTCATGTTGAACCCCACTATAAGGCTTAGTAAGTCACTATTTCATGGTTTTCAGGGACTGGCTAATAATAGTGACTACTTTTGTGCTAATTATTTACAGAAAATAATGCTTTGCTGTCTTGTTTATTGTGGTCTTAACAAGATCCCAACCCTATTCATTAAGCTGCCCACTCTGAATGAACACATACCCATCTCACATACCCATCTCTGGTATGTGAGATGCTAAAATTACAAATGGTCTTACAAATTCCAAAACCAAGCTCCCCCTTCTACTGGGGGTCCTTAAACAGGCCTTTGTAGAAGGACCATGACTGCCCTCCCCTTTCAATGCCCCTTTTCAGCCTGAAATAGCCAGAATAGTCATGGCCCCTTTTCACCCAGTAGCAGGTAGGGACATTTCTTCAGAGAAGGGAATGGATCCAAATCCTTGTCCCAGGAGAAGCAGTGGAGTGATGGCCTGGGCAGTCCAGTCAGGTGGGAGTACAGGCTGTAAGCACAGATAACAGCTGCACAGAGCCCACCATGCCAGTGTAGGCCTGATGTGTGGGGAACCAGAATCTAGGCAAACCAGGGCCTGCTGACCTAATAACGCCCAGTGGCAATCCAGCACAGCCCCAATGAGCAGCAAGAAGTCAAAAGAAGAGACAGAAGCAAAAGGAGATTGCAAGGCTAACCAACAACATTGATAACATCCAAAACCTGATTAACATAAATTTGGACCAATGGCATTAGTACTTTTCTAAAACATGATTAGTTTACTCAAGTGGCAACCTACTAACAGGTCCCTTCTCACTCTGAGAGTAATTTGTTTCTATTCTTTACACCTGAATAAATCCTACTCCTTTCACTCTTGCCTTCCACTGACTGTGAATTTCATCCTTTGAATTTTTTAGTAAAGAAGCAGAAAGAAATTGGCAGTGTAGTGACAAGGTCTACTACAACACCAGAGGGCATAGCCCACCATTAAGAGCATGCAATACAGCACTCAAGAATAGTGGAGAAGAATCCAGCTTTTCCTGATTATTTGCTTATCCCTAAAACAGAGGGTTTTGGCTATAGAGGCCTGTAGATTCTGCAGACTCCACTCACCATCATAAGCGGAGAAACTCTGTGTTTCAATAGTACTTATCAGATGCCATTACAAATAATATCTCTCTTCAAGTGTTTTTAACCACCAGACAGTTAAGCACAATGTCTGACAATCAGAGGACACTCAATTGATACTTTTTAAATGACTAAATGCAGTATACATACCTGTTTTAATTATGATCATGGATATCCAAATCTCAGAGTCTGGTTTCCTTGCAACATTTAGTATCCCCTAGGCATCTAATCCTGAAAGTTACATGTTTCCTCCAGATGTCCATTAACAAAGTCCTAGAATTTTCATTAACTAACTTTAACTTGAATTTTACAAATTATTTTCTTTGGTGTCTTATATCTTACTTTGTCTCAAAGTGAAGATGTAAAACAAAACTGATTTTGAAAAAAAAAAATCAATAAGATGTTCAGAGCTGAGATACTAAGAGCCAAGATACAGGATTTAGAAGTTAAGGACACAGAGGAATTACTGGATTTGAGTGACACTGCAAAAGAGAAAGTGACTGAACTTGGGAATCGATTTTCTGTTCAAAAAGAGACCAAAAGGTATCAAAGATTACCCTCAAGATGTGAAAGTTAAAGAAAAGGAATAAAATGGCATGTCTGTGGTAGTTAGAAAGTTAGGTATAAAATAACTCAAAGGAAAACAAATAAGTTCTATACATAATACACTGAGTTTGAAGGGCACCCTAGGACACGAATTAGAAATGCCACAGGCAATGGATAGAGAAAGATATATAAAAGAAAAAGTCCAGAGAATAATATAAAATGTCTCTAAGATTTCATTCATACAAAATAAGAGAGATGCAAATGCAAAAACTATTTCTGAATATCATTTTTTACCTTTCAAATGGGCAAAAATAAATTTATTTGTAAATAAGATGTCTAGGATGTAGAGAAAACAGGCACTTTTTGGGTCGCTTATGGAAGTATAAATTTGTACAAATTTTAAATTGATGATTTGGTAGTATCCATCACAAATGCAATTGTATATTATCTTTTGATGCAATACAAAAATTATCTACTTCTGGATAAAAAATTACTCCCAAATTTAGCAGCTTAAAACAAACACTGAGAGATGGACTTTGGACATGACACTGTAAAAAAAACTCCCTAAATTCGCTCCCTATTGAAACTGGTGAAAATCACAAAAACAAAAGTAACCACCTACAGCAAATGAAAATGTTGTGATGAGAAATAAGGAACAGCTTGTGGGAGTCAGGAAGATGAGTGTGAGGGCGCTAACACCACACCAGGAGCCAGGTTCCTGATGCAGACTCAAATTTAATGCGGAACTACAAAGCTTATATAGTACTCCATAGCCAATCACCATCTGCAAAGCTCTCCTGACTCCTTCATGCTAGTCTCGTGCTAGAATCATGATCATACCATACAAGGGAAGAGGAAGTGCCTGGGGCCCGGGTGCTTACAGGGAGCATAACACACAGCATAGGCATGCCTAATGCTTCTGAGAGGGACAGGTCTGCCTGTTCCATCATTATGCTTCTTCCTGCAATGCGAACCACAAAACCTCAGGTGTTCCTACGTGAAGAAATATCTGTTTATGAAAATTCACCAAGAAAGGAAAATATCTGTGGTATCTGAATCAAGACCATTTCCCTTCTTACACCCTTCCAGCTCAATAGGGTGAAGATTCCACTCCAGACAGCTACAGCCAAAAATGCAGAGCTCCTTCCCCTAGTTCCCAGTTGGAAGGTTTTCTTCCGAGGAGGAAAAAAAATCAGTATTTTTTATTCTGTTCCAGTTGACAGGCATTAAGGCAAAGTCTAACTCAAGTACAGTTGAGAGATGGGAACTCCACTCTTGCCATCCCCAACTTAAAGAATAAAATCTTTACTTTGAGTGCAGTACACTAAGACCTAAATGACTTTGCCCTACTGTGACACAATGGTTCCACACCTATAGAGGCAAGCCAAGAATCACAGTGCTGCCTCCCCTCCACAGAGTTATCAGCTCTTACAGTGTTATCACCTATAATACTGTCTAGCACCAGAGTCCTGGCACAGAGATTTGGCCTGGAGAGAAAAGCAGAATGAGAAACAGGCACTAACCTCATCTCAAAAAGAAAAAAAAAGGTCAGTCACAATGGTGAATACCTATAATCCTAGCAGCTCAGGAAGCTGAGGCAGAAGGATTACAAGTTCAAAGCCAGCCTTAACAACCTAGTCAGACTCCATCTCTAAATAAAATGTTAAAAGAAGGGCTGAAGATGTGGCTCAGTTGTTAAGCACTCCTAGGTTCAATCCCCAGTACCACCCCAAAAAACGACTTCATTTCCAACACAGTATACACAGGTTCAAGTTTGGGGCACTCTTGGGGATATGGTTAAAGGGAACTGGGAGCAGATACAAGATATAAGCTAAACTATAGGCCTGCTAGCCTGCAGGAATCAGCTCTCAAGTGGAAAAACTGTCAAACACCAACTGAGAAAATTCAAAAAAGCCTCAGATTGAATGAATTGGCTTGTAGAGCAATTTATGTCCTAGAGCAATGTTAACAATTGAGCAAGAAGCCACTGGCAATTAGTAGAGTTTAATGGCTAGATGCCATCAAGGACAGAGAGAAAGACAGTCCTAGGGAAATCACTGTCATGACAGTGTGACTATGGACATCCCCAAATCTGTACCTGCCTCAGGAACAACATCAGACTCTCAACACAGTGAGAAGGGAAAGAGACTTCATTAAAATAATTCAGCCAGTCACCAAACAATTTAACAATAACAAGCCTGTGGTGAGGGAAGGAAACTAGTAACTAGATTTGCTACAATATAATATTTTAAATATCCACTTTCCAAGAAAAAAATCACAAGGCATACAAAGAATCAAGAAAATATGAACATATACCAGGAAAAAAAGCAACAGCAACTATCAAGGAGAGTGACTACATGTTGGATTTATCAGAAAAAAAAAAAGACTTCAAACCATGTTTAAAGAAATAAAGGATGGGCTGGGGTTATAGAGCAGTGGTTGAGCACTTGCCTAGCATGTATGAGACACTGGATTTGATCCTCAGCACCACATAAATATAAATAAATAAACAAAATAAAGGTATTATGTCCATCTGCAACTAAAATTTTAAAAATAAAAAGAAATGAAGGTATGATGATAATGTCACAATGGAGAATATCAAAAAGACAAATACAGTTTTAAAAGAAAAAATAAATTTAAAAAAGTTGTCTCAGTAATTATAGAAAGCAGTATAGTGCAACCACTCTGGAAGCAGTATGGAGATTCCTCAGAAAACTTGGAATGGAACCACCATTTGACCCAGTTATCCCACTTCTTGGTTTATACCTAAAGGACTTAAAATCAACATACTACAGTGACACAGCCACATATTATCTTGACATATGTTATGAGCCCTTTAGTGCATTATTTACATGTTATATGAAATTGTTTTTAAAATTAGTTAAGGGAAAAAAAGTAGAAAAATATACATTTAAATTATATTTTAGTACAATCCCATGATTACCTTTACTAGTGCTGTTTGGGTTTTTTTTTTGTGTGTGTTTTTTGTTGTTGTTGTTGTTGTTGTTGTTTGGATAGATGCAAATTACTGCTTTCTATAATGGTTATACCATTTTGCATTCCCACCAACAATGTATGAGTGGACCTTTTTCCCCACATCCTCACCAACATTTATTGTTGCTTGTATTCTTGATAATTGCCATTCTGACTGGAGTGAGATGAAATCTTAAGAGTAGTTTTGATTTGCATTTCTCTAATTGCTAGAGATGTTGAACTTTTTTCCATATATTTGTTGGTCAACAATAGCTAAGATATGGAACCAACCTAGATGCCCTTCAACAGAGGAATGGATAAAGAAAACGTGGCATATACATACATGATAGACTATTACTCAGCTTTAAAGAAGAATGAAATTACGGCATTTGCTGCTAAGTGGATGGAGCTAGAGAATATCATACTAGTAAAATAAGCCAAACCCATAAAACCAAAGGCTGACTGTTTCCTCTGATTGATGCAGATGTTAATTCACAATAAGTGGAGGGGGGTAGGGAAGAATAGAGTTATTTTACATTAGGTAGAGGGGAGTGAAGGGAGAGCAAGGGGTACGATCCACAGTAGAGTAAAATAGACATTATTACCTCATGTACATGTATGACTGCATGACTGATGTGATCCTTCAATATGTATAGTCAGAAAAATGAGAGATTGCACTCCATTTATGTATGATCTATCAAAATGCATAAATGCATTCTACTGTCATATACAACAAATTAGAAAAAATTTAAAAAAATTTTTTAAAGATAATATGTGCAAAATGTGTGCCAGTAATAGCACAAAGGAGGTAGTAGGAACTAAAGCTATACTGGGCTAAGAAAAAAACTAAAGATGATGAAGCAGTAATTCAAACAATGCATATGTAACACTAATAAATATAATATATACAACAATAATGCCAGCAAAAAAAGAGTAAAGGAGAATAGATTCATATAGCACCCATATTTCTATATACACTAGAATTAAGTTTAAATAAAGTTGAAGCTGATTGTGTAATGAAAGTGACCAAAGTATGTTGCACACATGTACAATTATACAATTATAGTGAAATAATAATTTTTTTAATCTAAAGTTCATTTTGGCAAATTATATACAGTAAACTATAGAGAAGTCACTTTAAAATGCTTTCAAAAATTTGTGGAAAAAATAAATGAGAATACTACATTAGAAAATATTCACTGAACAAATGAAAAGTACTAAAGGAAGGATGAAGGGGTTAAAAACCACATGAGATATACAAAAAACAAAAAGGAAAGAAAAGGTCCCTATACAGCTATTTTATACCTAACTTTCCACACTGAGTTTGGATCCTCCTACAAACAAACTTTTTTTAAAAAGACAAATAAATCTGCAAATCGAACATTTAATTAGAACAAAAATAATTACAGAATTCTAAGTATGAAAATGTGATCATAATTATGCTAAAAAAATTGAGATAATCAATTCTTATTTGCAGATTCAGAATTTTTGAACTTGCCTACACTAAAATTTACTTGTTAACATCAAAGTCGATACTCACAATACTTTCACAGTCATTTTCTGACATGCACAGTGTCAAAAACTTTGAGCCACCCAATCCACATGTTCTCAATTGATGTCAAATAAAGTGACTGAAGGATAGGGAATAACAACTCCCAGGAAGAAAGGAGGACAATGGGTCCTGGGTGGAAAAGGCAAACAATGGCCTCTGGGCTCTGGACTTTCATCCCAGTAACAATGTTCCTGATTTAGACTTTGAACACTCACAACTGGTTTTCTGACTGCCCAACCAACATGTTCTAAGTCTCTAATGATTAAGTAACACCAAGTGTTCTGTTATGATTAGCTCTCATTAAAAGCTACAAAAAACAGACTCCTCTTAGAACCAGTTACCATTTTCTCCCCTGAAAATGTGCCATTCTGACACTGCTTAATAAAGAAAGCTTGCTGATCCATTGAAGTCTGATCTTATTTTTGCTTACAGTGACAATCTGCCTTCTTGTTTTAGTTGTCAATGTAAATACAGGTGTCCTTTTCATGGCCTACTTAATACCATGTTTTACACATATTTGTATTTTCTGTTGATGATTTGACTGTTTAAAAGGACCATTAAAAGTAGTGCTGAACTGCCTGCTGTCTATTGTTCCTAGGTGAAAGAAGGTTGTGACTTGCCTTAAGTAGAATGCTGCGCCCTCTTCAATTCCCCTCAGTGCTTGACAAGGATTCCACTGAGTTATAAAGACGTTTGCAAGGTCTCATCTCTCTAGGAATTGCGGCCGCTGTTTCCTGTTGTCTTGTTTAATTTGCCTATGCTTGGGAATAATATTATATGGGATTTGGGGGAATTCTAGGGTCTTAGGGGATTTAGAACACAAGAATCAAACAGCTAATCATACTGGATATAACCAAGAAAGGCCCTTGTTCTGGGGTGATAAAAGTATAACTTGGAAAGAATGCTATGCTCATTTCCAGCAACTTATGCTAAATGGCACCGCAGATGGTGACTACTCCCAGATGACCTAGGGCAGAAAGACACGTTGTTCCCACCTTAACTCCAGACAAACAAGTCACAAACAAAGTTGCTAAGGCTAGAAAAATAGTCCCAACAATTCAGATATCATTTGGTAATGCTTACTTGGTTAATGGAAAACTATGGTATCCTCCTAGGAAACCAGTTTTTGGTCCCTTAGATTTAGACCCCCCTTTATCTCCCACTGGCAGAATATACCTTGGTTGGCATCAAGTATATTATAATGAAAAATGTACATGGAAAGCTCATCTCCCCTTTTTAGAATATTTAAAATATGTGACACCCTGGTGTTTGCTTAGTTGCTCTGAACAGCTTTCTTGGGCAAGAAAGGCTAATGCTTACTGGGCAAAAGCAGGAGGTGTAATCTAGTAAGAGCTATTGTTCCTATTAAACTAATTATTAACCACATAGTGTAAGCTTATATGTTGTTCATAGAAACGACTTTTGTGCACGATGTTCCCAGTAATATAGAAAGTAGAACTAGCTAAATTATCTAGATTATATAGAAGAATACTTAAAAATATTATGAAGAGTTGATAATATTTAATCTGCTAATACGTTTTGCCTATTGTTTTGTAGTTTGCGTTAGTTTCCTTTTGTGTGACCTCAAGATAATGTACTCAAGCTAGAAGTTAACATATAAAAATGGTGTGTGGAAAAAATAAAGTCATAACAGAACTTAGCCTCAGATTATTGAGTCTGTGTTGCTTTGTTCTCCACCTCGCTGACGCCATCCCAATCACCAGAGAGCACCACCACCCTTTGTGCTAGGGCTGGACCCCAGCAGAAGAGTTTGTTAGACAAATTTGGTAAGGCTTAAGTTATAGTGCTACTGGTAAAGCCAGAATTGAGGACAGGTAGTTAGGGTAGAATAGGGAATTGGGTCAAATTGAGAAAATAGAAGACATCTGTGTCTGGAAAGTTGAAGACTGCCCCTGGGAGAATGGAATGTCAAACCTCCAGAGCCTGTTGCATTACCAAATTTACCTGCCTTTACCATCCTTTTCAAAAGGGTGCAGTCAAGGAGTTGCTAATTAATGACCCCTGGACCCCCACCTGTCTAATCACTCCATTTGGCCCTTACCCCCTGCCCATCTGTTTCTCACCTTTTTGCCATCTCACCTGCATCTCCTAGGCCTAGTCATGTAGGCAGGAAGGAAAGAGATAAGAGAGAAGGAACAGGAGAACAAAACCCATAAAAGGGAAAGATTGGCTCATCCCAGGAATTTTGCCTTTGGGTCCCCTTCTTCCACCCAGGAGAAGTCTGTTCTACTTTTCTTTAATAAAGTTTCTTACTTTCTACTCTACACTTGCCTCAGTGTGCTACTGTGGTGTTAATACTTCAACATCTGAGGAAGCAGGACTCATCAAGGTAACCAGCAGTATCACTGGCAAGGAGATTAATGTTAATGAATAAACAATAAATAGCAAATGAGGTATCTTTAAACTGAAACACATGAAAAAAGGTTATGTATTCAATCATTGACAAAATTATTGTGACCAAATGCTCACAGGAACCTAACCTTTTATTTCCTATAGGAGTAACAGTTCAGTATTTGCTATGTCACTGTTTTAAGTGCCATTATAGAATATAACTCCTATTATTAAATAGAAATGACTGTAATGACTGTACAATGACTATAATAGAAATGACTGCAAACACTATAATCAATCAAAAAAATGCAAAGCAAACCCAAATGAGTAACATACATATATAAAGCAATATGGACTTTTATACAAAAACATGAAAGGTCAATAGAAGATTATCATACATTTAAAGAAAATTATGAATATAAATGAGAAAGACCAGGAAAGATAAATAGAAGTTACCTTTAAAAATGAAGACAATGGACAAAACAGGAAGAACTAAACATTACAATCAGAAAAATTAAAGTCTATTTTAAACAGACTGCATTGAAATAACAATAACAGACCCAGAAATGGGGGAGGAGACTAGTAACCAGATTTGTTATAATATAAAATCTAAAATGTCCACTTTCCAAGAAAAAATTAGAAGGCACTCAAACAATCAGGAAAATGTGGCCATTCGCCATGAATTTTGGGTGGAATACAAACATTCAGACCACAGCATAAAGCAAATAGAAAAAAACTTCACTTTATGATGGAAGATGAAGTAAAAAGACAACAAAAGGATACAACAAAAAGATAAAGAACATGAGAAAAAAAAATAAAAGGAAGCTAACTCTAGAACTTTCAATCTCTAACAGAGTGTCAAAACAAAACAACACCAAAAATAAAGAAAAATATAAAAGAATATTTTCTTAAGTAAAAGAAAAATCTTGAGTTTTGAGATTAAAAATGTCCTACAAAAAAACTGAAACATGATTTTTTTAGAAATTCAAATAAACAAATGATATTGAAATTTCACAATATTATATATAAAGAGAGAATCCTAAAAGACTCAAGTGATTATCTAGAAATAAACAAGAATCACACTGGCATGGGCTCCTAGGTATTGCAAGAAATAGGAAGTCCAGTGGTCCATTTTCAGAATACAGCCTTAATTGGATATAATTGTAGCCACTTTAATTATAGCCCTTCCCTTTGCCCACCCCAGTTTTAAAATTAGCCAATTGTGTAGGTCATTAACCCTGAACTCCTCCAATCAGAGTGGACAGCACTGCCATTTGGTGAGGGATATAAGAAGGCAGACTACCCGCCCAGGGGCTCTTGCTTGCTAGATTCCAGTAGGATGCCATTATGGCAGAAGAAGAAGTTTGCTTTGCCCACCTTCTTTCAAACATGTGTGATGCCTTATGACACCCTGATATTTCTCACAATTTTGGCACCCAACATGGTATTCCATATGTTGCCTAGAGATCATGGGCATCCCCCCTCCTTAGAGGGGACACATCCTGCTGCCTTACTGCAGTGGTCTTGGAGAAGGGGAGGAAACTGCGATCCCTGGGGCCAGCAATGGATCTGAATCGATGTGAACTGGCAACTGCATGGAAGGAAGCAAGCAAGCACCAAGGTCACTTGGTAACCCTGCACATGGAGGCAGGAAAACCTATTCTGGAGCTGAAGAGAGTGGTCAGAACACCCATAAGTTGTATGAGTGTGACTGAGACTCTATTCAGAAACACAAGACCACATTCAGGAGAACAGGATGTGGGGTGTGCAAGAAATTCCCAATAAGCATGACTGAGCACACGGTGTTGACAGAAACCTACAAGAAAAAAATGGGGAATAAAAATTCTAGGTCTAGGGACAGGGAAGAACAATGGAAATATCCTATAAATACAAATCTTCATTTCCTTTGAAAAGTCCTGAGCAGGGAAGAAAATAGTAATAATACTAGGAGTGTATCTGCCCCATGGAGGACCAATGGCCACCTGAACTTTTGACTTCAGCAACCATGATGCCTGGCAGACTCTATTCTTAATGTTCCCAAATGCAAAGGCACTTTTCATGCCTGAGTCGTTCCGTAAAAATCTATGACACACTTTACTTAAACCTGTGTATTCTATGTCATATCTATAAGTGTGCTTGTGTCTATATCATATACATGTTATCAAAACTGGCTTATAAATAAGTACTCAAATTTAATTAACAGACCCAAATACCTTTTCAGTTCATAGGACTTGAATAAAGTTTTAACACCAAGTGTCAATTTAAATTGGTAAGAACAAAAATTCCTTTGAAACTACTAACCTCCACATTCCCTCGCACTCCTAGGTGACCAGTCAATCACAGTGTTGGTGAATAAAAAGAGTCAATGGTCAGCAATCAGAAGTGATGGGCTCCAATTGAGGTCTTGTTCAAATGCAGAGACCACACCTGGAGCCTAACTGGTAGAAATATTAATAGGCACCTACAAGCCTTCTTTCAAATGTAGAAGATCATGAGGCTAACCTGTAGGAATACTCCAGCTAACTCCTTTTTCCCAGAGAAGCAGGAAAATGAAAGGTGGGAATGAACCCAGATGGGCGTTACAAGAAGGACTAAAACTCAGGCTAAAGGACATAACCAATAGGCTTGATACTTTTTCAATTCCAATTTAACATGGATTTTGATCCAAGCTCATACACCAAAATCATATAAACCAAATGGGTTTTTCTGTAATTAGGCTTCCTTCTGTATGGCTCTCTCTTCTTGCTTAAAGCCTACTCCATTCATTCTTCCCTTCTGTTATGGTCCCTGGATTTTATTCTTCATATTTCTGAGGCAAGAACTCAGAAGAAAATTGGCAAAGTGGGGACAGCTCCAGTTTCATCTTGGTGACCCATACAGGGTTCTTTGGAAGGGTGACTGAAATCGACTAATGCTCTATCACTTTGCTTTTTTCCAGGAGTTTATACTCTATTTTGTACATTGTCTCTATCAAAAACACTAGGGTTCTGTCAGTCAGTTAAAAGTGAATAGCATGACTGCTGGACTCAAGACTCAGAGGAAAGGCTTTGCTGGAGTGAGACTTATCAATTCCTCTCTACCGCTGACAGAATGTTGGTCTAATCTTACTTCCGTCTCCTTTCATGGCAATCCATTCAATAGAGAAACTGAGGTCTCTCTCTAGGAAGCACCCTAAGTCTCTGGGCAGGGCTACTCACTGGTGTGAATGCAGGGTCTTTAGAGACAGCCAAAAGTCAACTGAATGCACATGGAAGCTCCATCTCCACTTGAATCTCCTTTCAAGGCCTCTCACCAGATGGTAAAGGGAGGGCATCACTGATTGCACCTTGGACCACAGGCTGAGGTAACTTAGCATGATCTGACAACTCTGAGGGATATCCTTACCCTTCAATCTACCAGTGAGTTACCCCTTTCTCTTCCTTGCAGCAACCTCCTCCAGAAAACATGAAGCCTAGTCTCAGACCCTATCCCACTGATCCTCAGTTTTTGCCAGTTTATCAAACTGCAGGGAAAGATTTTATCCCTTAGGAATAACGGGTTTCTAGGTTTCTAACCCTGTAAGTTTCTCTAGAAAAGGAAAAAAAAAATGGCTCTAGGACACTTTTCCCACTCCCGCCCCCATATATACATCTACTAGGTTAAGTGTCTCAAATTTGGCTCTGTTATAGAGGGGACATCATCCCTGGCTGTATCAATTAGATTCTTTTATACAACTACAACAGGAGGACTTCAGTGGCCCTAATTATGAGCATGAAGGCAAATACAGATATACCAAAAGCTTAAAACATGTCCAGGGCACATGGCTCTCAGGAACATCTCTCCCTTAATACAGCCTAGAAATCTATTGGCCTATCTTCTCTGGGATGCTCAAACCCATCTACAATACTTCCATAATTAGGGTTAAACAGTACAGAAAAATCACGTTTTCTCTGTTTAAGAGGGAAAGGACACACACAAAAAAAAGTGGGGATGGATTTTAGGTTATGCATTGGTAATGAGCGACTAAATTCAACCTGCCAAAATCCAAGTCAGCCCTCAACATGTGGTCACTAACATTTTGAGAATCACAGGATATTAAAAAAAACTTAAACTGAGGGAACTTTAAGGGATAGTTGGTATGTGGCGACTAATATAGCCAACTCAAGAATCCTTGTCAGGCCTCAAAGGATGGTCACCAATGGCTTTGAGGTCCACAGGGGATGGAGGAATACCTTTCATTTGGTTCAGACAATGGAGGAATACCAAAGAATGCCTTCTTCCTCCTTGTCTTTCAGATGGTTCACACTCCATCTGGCACAAACACTCATGCACTGGGATTCCTTTGACCCTCAAACCCTGGGGAAAATGCCTAATACTTTCTGTACTAAATTCTGGCCCAAACACCAGTTGGAGGACAGAGAGAGATGGCTCTTGAGGGAAGCATAAACTATAACTCCATCTTACAGCTATATTTACATGAGCAAACTGGCTGGAGACCAGATGGGGGAAAAAAGTGTCACTTTGAATCCAAACCACTAGAGCACTTTCTCATTACTCTGGGGTTCTACTCTCTCAGTAAGTTTCAGAAAGGGAGACAAAAGGGAAAAGGATGGAAAGGGCCTCCTACATTAAATCAGTATGCCTAGTATTTAAAAAAAAAAAAAAAAAAAAAAAAAAAAATGGACCAAAAGGAGTCTGTTTCCCAGTGGCTCAGAAGTTGAAGCAGGAAGCATCGTGAGTTCAAAGTCAGCCTCAGCAAATCAGCAAAATCCCATATCTAAATAAAAATGTGAAAAACGGCTGGGGATGTGGCTCAGTGGTTGAACATCCTGGATTCAATCCCTGCTACCAATAAAAAAAAATGTCTCTGGTATAATTGAAAGTGGGAAACTCATTTAAAGTTGGTGACTTATAATAATAATAAGGGAAAGAGATCAAACTCAAAAATATCTTGCACTCCGAACCCTTGAATGCCACCTGGGAGAAACATGATTAAGGCACAGATTTTGTATTTGCTGGATTATCCATTCCCTCCCCTAGGATGAAATATACAAGTATTTTTAAATGTAAAGCTTAGGAATACTTTACCAAGCAGGTATTCACCAAACTAAAGTTGTCTGTAGCAGTAGTCTCTTTCAGACTTACATAAAAATAATAAATTTAGTTTGGAATTTATTTATGTTATTTAATATTTTATAACTGGATAAAAATAACTTTTCATCAAGGAATTATACACAAAATTTCGTGTTACTCTTTACACTGGGATGGGAATTTAATGTATTTTTGGAAGGTAATGAGAACCTGATTTGTTTAAAGGTTGACAACGTGGAACATAAAAACATTTTGCCACTTTAAACACAAAAAGTTAGAAGCTCTCTTAGTTTTTGTTTCATTCATGTTTCAAATATAATGTTGTATTGTCAATTGTCAAAAGCTCTGCCTTACCTAAGTCTCTGCCTCATATCCTACTCCCTGTTAGGATAGCTCCAAAGTAGGCTAGAACTTAAGCTTATTTAAAGTTGTATTCAAAAGATAGATTTTTGTTATAAGAGTACTATGATCTCAAAATAACTAAAGGATATAATATAAAATTATGTAAAGGTCTGGGTAAGTTATTAAAGATATATAAGATTGTAAGAGAGTTTTAAAAGAAAGTAAAATTTGTAAAGGGTCTCATATGTAACCGAGTTGATAAATCAATATGCCTTTGGGGAGGCAAAATAGATACCAAATATGTTAGTATATTATAGAAATTATGTTTCTTAGTTCAACGCTACTACACAAACTGAATGTTTTTGGTCATATATATTTCATTTAGTATTTTCTTTATAGAACTTCATAACTTTTGCCTGTTAATGTTTTCAAGAAATATTCCTGCTAACAGAACAATAAGAGATAATAAGCCATCACCTATAGGACAGAATAGAATATAAGCAGACTTCCAGTGTTAATACTAACCCCAGTTAAATGGAAGGGACAATCATAAAATTATAGATATTAAAGTTAATGATGAGGCTGCCACCAACACTGCTGCCGCTGATACCACTGCCACCAATGCTGCTGCCGCCTCCCAAAAGTCACCTGAAGATCTTCTTTCTGGGTGTTGCTGCCATTGACCCCCTTCCTGCTGCCAACGCCACCAAACCATTGTAGCTGCCACTGATCCGCTGCCAACAACCCCCACCATTACTGCTTTTACCACCACCCAGAGGTCCGCAGCCAGGGAGACTCCAAGTTTGGTTGCACGCAGATGCATCCATCTTAGGACGCTGGCCAAAGCCTGGGGAGTTGAGGCACCAGCAGGTTTGCTGCCACTGCCATCAACTGCCCCTACCTAGGGACACTGGCCAGGACCTGGAGGTTCAGTGTCAGAGTAACTAGAGGTTTGGCTGCACCTGGGGTCTTCCACCTAGGAGTGCTGGTGGCTGTCATCTACTTGCTTTTTCTCAGGAATGCTCACCCCTGGTGGTCAAATTCCAGCTGCATTGAGATCTTGGGACTGCAACATGTCTGAACCCGAGACACCTGAGGCCCAGATCAGTGGGACAGTGCCTGGGTCTGCCAAGGCCAGTCTGAGCCAGACAATCCCGTAAGAAGTCAGAGACAAGGCTAAGAAACTTTCAAATACTGACAGAGACACAGCTGTTCAATTTTCCACTGAGATTTATTTTATTTTTATTTTATTCTTCTTTAACATCTTTCTCCACATATTTGGAGCAAGGTATTTTTTCCTGCATCAGTTTGTTGAAGACAGTGATATATGTATGGTGTTTTGTAGTTCTGTTGTATATTCTTTTTTTTTTTTTTTTTCTTATTTTATTAATATACACAAATGGAGTACAGCTATTGTTTCACTGGTTGTACACAAAGTAGAGTCACACCATCTGTGCATTCATGCATGTACACAGGGCAATGGTATCTGTCACACATTCTGTTATTAATTTTACCCCCCTGTTGTATATTCTTATATTTTTAATTCTTTCTCTCTTTTTCACTTTATAGGTATTCTTCCTCTCACTTGTCTGTTTTCCTGGATTTCCAATCTATCTTTTCTCCTCCTAACAGCCAACCTCTGTTAGTTCCTCTTCCACACTTCCTGTGGACTTTTACTTCTAGCTTCTCTCTTCCTGCCTCATGAACATCACCTCCTAAGGTATTTCTGTTCTCCCTTTATCAACCACTTGAAATTTGAAACCCTTTTCAGCAAATTTTCTGTTTATATCATAGACAGTGATTGAACTTATGATTTCTGTTTATAGTGAGAAAGTAGTAGATGCCTTAGTTGGAGCTTTTAGATTTCAGGCTATATATTGTTTACAATGGGTGCCATTGGTAATGATCTCCCACTTAAAGGTTAGGTACTGGAAACCTTCAGGGACAATATAAGTCTACAGGGTAAAATTTGTACTGCTTCAGATCCATATAACTAGATAGGAAAACACACAAGCAACATGAAAAAACAAGGAAACAAAGTGCCCCAAACAAACCAAGACATCCCAATAAGAAAATTCCCTGACAACACAGTAGAAGAAATGTCCAAGAAGGAGTTTAGAATGTATATAGTTAAACTGATCTGTAACATAAAGGATGATATAAGGAGTGAAATCAAAGAGAAAATACAGGAAGTGAAAGATCACTTCAATAAAGAGATTCTGAAAAAAAAAAAAAACAAGCAGAAAGCCTCAAAATGAAGGAATTATAAATTCAAAGGAAATCATCAACAGACTAGACCATTTGGATGACAGAACCTCAGACAATGAAGACAAAATATATAATAATAAAATAAAGTTGAACATGCAGAGAAGATGGTAATAAGAGCCCAAGAACAGAACTTCCAAGAATTATGGGATAACGTGAAAAGACCAAATTAAAGAGTTATTGGGATGGATGAAGAAGCAGAGATACAAACCAAAGGAATGCACAATCTTTTCAATGACATATTATCAGAAAACCTAAAGAATGAAGTGCAAAATCAAATACAAGAGGTTGACAGAAACCCAAATGTACAAAATTACATTGCAGACCCACATCAAGATACATTTTAATGAAAATGACTAAAATACAGAATAAGGATAAAATCTTAAAGGTCATGAGAGAAAAAAAGCTAATTACATATAGGGGAAACCAGTTCGGATCTCAACTGGTTTCTCAACCTAGACCCTCAAAGCTAGAAGGTCATGGAACAACATATTTCAAGCTCTAAAAGAAAATGAATGCCAACCAAGAATTTTCTATCAAGCAAAATTAAGTTTCAGATTTGAAGATGAAATAAAAACCTTCCATGATAAAAGTTAAAAGAATTCACAATTAGAAAGCCTGCACTACAGAACATTCTCAACAAAATAGTCCATGAAGTGAAAAAAAAAAAAAAAAGTGAATACCAGTAAAAGGAGGAACTACTAAAGGAACAGTCAATCAAAGGAGAAACTAAAACAAATTAAAAACCAGAAATAAACCAAAATGACCAGGAGTACAAATCTTATCTCAATGATAACTTTGAATGTTAACAGCCTAAACTCACCAATCAAAAGACACAGACTGGCAAACTCGACTAAAAACCAAGACCCAACAATATGCTGTCTCCAAGAGACTAACCTCATAGGCAAAGACATCCACTCACTGAAGGTGAAAGGATGGGGAAGAAAAAATATATCACTCACATGGACTACATTAACAAGCAGGGGTTTCCATTCTCATATCAGATAAAGTGGATGTCAAGCCAAAGTTAATCAGAAGGGACAAAGAAGGACAGTTCATACTACTGAAGGGAATTATACATCAGCAAGACATAACAACTGTAAATTTTTTTTTTTTTTTTTTTTTTTTTGGAACCAGGGATTGAACTCAGGGACACTCGGCCACTGAGCCACACACATCCCCAGCCCTATTTTGTATTTTATTTAGAGACAGGGTCTCACTGAGTTGCTTAGAGCCTCGTTAAATTGCTGAGGTTGGCTTTGAACTCTCAATCTTCCTGCCTCAGCCTCCCAAGTGCTGGGATTACAGGCTTGCGCCACCACGCCCAGCTAACGATTGTAAATATTTATGCCCCAAACAATGGAGTATCTACATACATCAAACAAACCCTTCTAAATTTCAAGAATCAAATACACCACAACACAGTAACATTGGATGACTTTAGCATACATCTCTCACTACTGGACAGATCTTCCAATCAAAAACTAAATAAAGAAACTATAGAACTAAATAATACAATAAATAATTGAGACTTAACAGACACATATAAAGGGAATACACTTTTGTCTCATCAGCACCTGGATCCTTCTCTAAAACAGACCATATCTCAAGTCACAAAGCAACTCTTAGTAAATACAAAAAAAAATGGAGATAATACCCTGCATTCTATCAAATCATAATGGACTGCAAATACAAATAAATAATAAAAAAACAGAAGTAACTCTAAGACATGGAGACTAAATAATACACTACTGAATGACAAATGCATAGTAGAAGAAATTGACTAATGAAATAAAAAAATACTTAGAGGTAAACGAGAATACCAATGCAACATACCAAAATCTCTGGGACACTCTGAAGGCAGTATAAGAGGAAAATTTATTGCATTGAGTTCATTTATTAAAAGAATAAAAAGTCAACAAATAAATGTCCTAACATTACATCTGGCCCTAGAAAAAAAGAGCAAATCAACACCAAAACCAGTAGAAGACAGGGAATAATTAAAATTGGAGCTGAAATCAATGAAATTGAAACAATTTTAAAAATCAACAAAACAAAAGGTTGGTTCTTTGAAAAAAAAATCAATAAAACTGATAAATCCCTAGCCACACTAACAAAGTGAAAAAAAAGAGAACATATAAACTACTAAAATACATGATAAAAAAGGAAATATCAAATGGACATAACTTAAATACAGAAGATAATTAGAAACTATTTTGAAAATTTATATTTCAGTAAAATTGAAAATATTGAACACATGGAAAAATTTCTAGAGACATGTGACCTACCTAAACTGAATCAGGAGGTCATACATGATTTAAATAGAATAATTTCAAGTAATGAAATAGAAAACACCATCAAAAGCCTACAAATTAAGAAAAGCCCAGGACCAGCCAGATGCTCAGTAGAGTTCTACAAGACCTTCAAAGAAGAATTAACACCAATACTCCTCAAATTATTCCAGGAGATAGAAAAGGAAGGAACCTTCCAAACTCATTCTATGAGGCTAATATCACCCTGATACCAAAACGAGACAAAGACAGGTCAAGGAAAGAAAACTTCAGACCAATATCCCTGATGAACACAGATGCAAAAATTCTCAATAAAATTCTGGCAAATCACATACAAAAACATATTAAACAGTGCACCACAATCAAGTGGGGTTCATCCCAAGGATGTAGGGTTGGTTCAAATACAGAAATCAATATATGTAATTCATCATATCAATAGACTTAAAACCAAGAATCATATGATCACCTCAATAGATGCAGAAAAGCATTTGATAAAATACAGCACTCCTTCACGTTCATTAGAAAAACTAAGGATAGTAAGAACATACCTCAACATCATAAAAGCCATATATACTAAACACAAGGCCAACATCATTCTAAATGGAGAAAAATTGAAAGCATTCCCTCTAAGAACTAGAAGAAGACAAAGTGCTCTCCTTCACTACTTTTATTCAACATCATCCCTGAAACTCTAGTCAGAGCAATTAGACAGGAGAAAAAATTAAAGGGATCCAAAAAGAAATAAAACTCAAATTATTGCTATTTGCCAATGACATGATTCTATATTTGAAGATCCAAAAAAATTCCACTAGAAAACTTCTAGAATTAATAAATAAATTCAGCAGAGTAGCAGGATATAAAATTAATACCTAGAAATAAAATGTGTTGCTATGAACACATGAATCCACTGAAAAAAGATATTAGGAAAATTACCCCATGTACAATAGCCTCAAAAAAATATTTGGAATCAATCTCACAAAAGAATTGTGAAAAATAGGGATTCAAGATGGCGGGCTAGAGGAAGGCTGCATTCCTACTTGCTCCGTGGATTCCTGCTTGCTCGGGATTCAAACAGGAGGAATATGGCTCTCAAAGAGATTTTGTATTCGAAGCACATATAAGGGGTCCCCAGTCGCCGCTCCGGAACCAACTCTGCCGGGCTGGGCTCGGCCCGGCCGCGGGCAGCTGCCACCCGGGAGCGCCGGACCCTGCAGCTGCTTCGGAGTCGCCGACCTAGGTCTGCGCCAGCCAGTAAAGTGAGTGCGGGTCCCCAGCAGCAGCTTTGGAGTCACTGGCCAGAATCCAGCACCAGCCAGCAATCTCCCAGGCAGAGACCGAGCATCTCAGGCTGCCTGGGGCCCCCCGGGGCGTCTGGAGAGGTCTGGCCGGGAGCCTCTGGGATCCCTGACTCCGACAGGGAGTTGGGACTCCTCGGCGCCATTTTGCAGCTTCCCTGGCAGAGAGGGCCCATCTCCGGCTGCCTGGGGCCTCCCTCGGCTTCTGGAAAGGTCGGGCCAGGAGCCGCTGGGGTCGCTGACTCTGGCGGGGAGCTTAGGGACTTTGGCGCCAGCTTACAGTGTCCCCTGGAGAGAGCAACCACCTGCCACTGCCTGAGCCCCCAGCGAGGAGTTCAGGCCATCCTGGGCTCTCAAGCCCAGTGTCTCCATCACTGAGCACAGTTCTGTGACACCACCCCAACTTGGTCTAGTGCCCAGGCCCACACCCAGGGCCAGAGTCTACCACCTTGCTGTATCTAATTGTCTATCAACACTAGGCTGCCTCTGCCCAGATGCATTGATCATTCCCAACCTGGAGGTAGTGGGACAGCACCTTTCTTGGGTCACCGCTTGATAAAGCACCTCTCAAGCAACAGAGGGGAAGATACACGAGCACCATGAGAAAACACGGGAAGAAAATGTCCCAATTAAACCTAGATAATATATCAAGAGAAACCAAAGACAGCATGGTAGAAGGAATGACAGAAAGGGAGTTCAGAATGTTCATAATTAAAATGATCCGAGAAGAGAATGAAGTGACGAGAGAGCAGATTGAGGCTATGAATAATCAGCTAATAGACCAATTCCAGGAAACAAAAAATCACTTCAATAAAGAGATAGAAATTCTGAGACAAAAACAAACAGAAATTCTTGAAGGAAACAAGGAAATGAAGGAAACAATAAACCAAGTTAAAAACTCAATAGAAAGCATAATTAACAGAATAGATCACTTGGAAGACAGAACCTCAGACAATGAAGACAAAATATTTAATCTTGAAAACAAAGTTGAACAAACAGAGAAGATGGTTAGGAATCATGAACGAACCCTCCAAGA